>JAWWMK010000021.1:9376612-9400839 GCA_035047105.1 Galeopsomyia nigrocyanea | reverse complement strand
CCATAATTTCTGCTGCAAAAAATATGTTAAAATTCTTCAATGATGACACGCAGAAAGTTTAGCTCTTTCATAAAAACAAATTCCGAAACATGAAATATCTAAAACAAAAAAGTTATAGCGAAAAAACGAAAAATTTGAAGAAAAAAAGCGAAAACAAAGCTTAAATTCCTCTCCATCAAGGAAGCAATATGCGTCACTTTTTTACGCATTGAACTATCGACAAGTGTTCTATACTAACTGTTTTGAGCGTAACCTGTCGAGAAGAAAAAAAAATTTAGAAAGGTTGACGATCTTTCGAATCGTATAGATGCAAAAGGAAAAAAGTTGTGTGACAACGATTAGTTTTGCTCGACGATCGATTAACAAGCAATTTTTATTGATTTTTAAATTGAACAACTGGTATATAAATTGTCGAGAGGTTGTGTTTTTTTTTCTTAATGTCGGAATCGTCGATTTCGTCAGCACTTGCAATCGTCGGTGTTTTCCGACAAGGAAAATTTTTTTTATGGGATAAGTACTGAATGCGGATTTGTATATTTCAACATTTTCCAATGAAAAATTCAGAACCCTTTCAAGCGATACAAGTGTTTTGAAGAACTTGATTGCTCTGCTCGAATCTAAACTAAAAAAAAAAAGGAGAAAGGTCAACGTCCACGTGATAGTGATTTCGATCGGAATCTGTTGTTAAGTAAATGCTTATACGCACGAGGAGATTAACGAAAAAGAGAGTTCAGGTGTCCGACGAGACACAGAGAGAGAGAGAGAGGGCAGGTGCACGAGTACTCTAGTTTGAGCTTATCGACGTGGTCGTGTCGGACGTGTATATCGGATAAACTTGCGCAATCTCGATCGATCGGATCGCTTGTGGTGATAGAGGCGGAAAAAGGAATCGAATCACGACGTTATATTGTCTGCCGCTGCTGCTGCGTGCAAAATAAACAAGGCTTGCAATATATCTGTGGCTCGTCAAAAAGGCTCTCGCGCGATAACCTCGTTGCATTTGAAATTCAAATGGTCGTTCTCGCGAGTGAACGAGAGAGAGAGAGAGAGAGAGAGAGAGAGTGCATTAGTCTCTAAAACGATTAAGGATTGCAGACGGCGACTACTATACGGCAGTGGCGGCACGTGCTAGATTATGATAAGCTCTCAAGAGCCTGTGTGTGGCACACACAAGTTAAAGTTTCGTCACAGACAAAGTCATATGTATTATACGTGCATTCCTCGTAAAGACATACTCACACATACACACACACATGCAGAGGCGCGATATCGATCGATTAAAGGGTGCCAGAGCGAGTGCATTGTCACAGAAATTCCAAGTGGCTCGCGCCAACACACACACACACATGACCAAGGCCACTTACATTCTCTCTCTCTATACTCCGGATTATAACGAGTGGGCGTATATATACATGCAAGCTAAACAAAGAAAAACTTGCTTGCTCGACTATTGCTGCAATTAACTCGCGCGGATGATGATGATGATGCCCCATTGCCGAAGATTAGCGGGCAAAACGCTGAGCTACCGATAAGATAAACGCGACAGCGAACAAAAAAGAAGAGAGAAGAGAGTGGCTTTTTCCCTCTCGAGCTATACCGATTTTAATTATTCTCACTCTTTCTTGCCGCTTCTCCTCTTTTTCTTTTTTTTTTTGCCGAAGTCTCGAATAATCTAATAACAGTGTTTCGCGCTTTAGTCTAATGATACTTTTCTTTGCTCGCGATGATCGTTTTACAGCTGTTTAACAAGCATAATACATTTTTTATCACCATCGCGCCGCTGAAAGAACAAAACAAGAGAATTCATTTTCACTAATCGTTGCAGATTAGAGACGAAGCCAATTGTCTAAGATGCTTTTCGCAGATAACGATAAAAATCTCTGTCTCTCGCTGGCAGCTCGGCATGATATATTGTATATAGGAGTAGCAGGCGATGCGCCGAGATTCGAGAGCGTATAAGTAAAAGCTCTCTTGCTTGATGGTTATTGTGTGTGCGTGTTTGTGCTGTACTTAGATAACAATTATTATCTCGACCGGGCCGAATGCGATAAATGTTAAGTAACCCGCTCCTGCAATTTTCTTTTCATTCGGCGATCGATCTGAATTTATTGTACGTTTCGCGCTCACACCGATAACGGACTATAATTGCAATGGAAGTATCGATCGGTATCTCTGCGGCGCGTAATTAAAAGCCCCATTATAAGGATCTTTCACGGCTTCAGCTCTTTATCTTACGCCTCGCGTTTTTTTGATGTAATAATTGCGGCGTATATATCGGCCCGCGAGCGGAATAAAACTAGATGTCGAATTTTTGCGACGAGAGAGCACCTGTTTGATATATACGCCTCGCGAACGCAAATATTGAACGATTTCGGTATTATATTCGGAGCCGATTTGTCACGCGTTGCTGGCTCTTTTCAATCGGCACATTCGTCGTATTATTTTGGTGTGCTAAACTGGAAAGAGATATTTGTTATTAACGCGCTATGATTACTCACACCTGTTTTTTTTTTTTTTTTTTCGTACGCGACGATATGTGTGTCCATCGTGGTTTTTCACGACACGCACTGATGTTGCTGGATGATATGAGCCTTATCGAGCCGCCTTCGCTTTTTTTCTTTTTTTTTTTATTATTTGAACTAAATTTCCGAATGATTAACAGCTTAGCCAACCGATGAATAATTCAATTCTTTTCTGGGAGAACTGTTGTTTTTAAATTTCTTTTCAAATCGCGCGAGGATTTTATTTTTAAACTGTATCGAAAGATCAATTATTTTCGTACTACATCATAAAAAAAAGCAGTTGGGGAGAGAGAGATAGCTGATTTAATCTCTTCGCAGCGACGGCGGCGGCGTAAAATAGCCAATAATGGTGTTTAATTGATATCTCTCGAGCAATTGGCGAGGAAGATATCGGTGATCAGATTAGTCGCGCGCGGATTCTCGAAAATTGTGTGTATTTTCGCCCCGTCCCGATCCATGCAAACTCGATTTTTATATCTGAAAAATATCCACTCGACTCGAATTTAATGCGCTGGCTTCTTACAATCACGCGCGAAAACCGGATAATAAATCGCCAAGCGCTTTTTTTTTTCGATATAAAGCAGGTTTTTCATTATGATTGCGTCAGCAATGAGCGCGCATAATATATTTAATGTAAAAGGATGTCAAATTGAAATTATCAGTTGTTTGTTTTAACACTTAAACACGAGAATCACGGTGTAGCGCGTTGATTGGCCAATCAATATCAATTGGTTTTCCTCGCGCGGTGTTGTACAGTAGGTAGTCTCCACGTGAGCGCGCGCGACAATCGACTGAGACTTTGGTATTTCCCGAGATAGCAACAAGCTGCCGTGGCGGCCACGCGCCAATTTCCGATCAAGAGAGTCCGCGTGCAATGATGAGCCTCGAAATTCTTCGATCGACGACGAAAAACAAAGCAATTGATATCGTAGACGGGATTCCATGCGTCGACTGGGAGAGAGAGAGAGAGAGAGTGAAGGCAGCTATAAAGCGGAGGCGAGAAATAAAAATGAATGGCTCAACGAGCTGAACGAGGCACATGCAGTTGAGGCTTAACGAGCTCGAAAGAATCCGGCTGGCGAATTTATCCATCACACATCACAGCAGCAGCAGCAGCAGCGGGCAGTAGCAGCATGAGCATCGTGTCGTCCCTCTCTCGCGCGCGTCACACTCGAGGAAGACGCTACAGCAGCCAGCTACAGCAAGCGCAAGCAGCCAGCACCACGAGGAAGTAAAGTGTAAGTAAGTAAGCGGCTCCTCCCCCACTCTCTCTCTCTTTTCTCGTCTGCCGTTGTTGCTGCTGCTGCTGCCGCTGCTGTGTGTGCCTGTGTGCGTGTGTCGTCGTGGTCGTGGTCGTCGTGGTTGTCGTTGCGCCCGGGCTATGGCTTTCGTTCGACTATTTCCGTCGGTGCCGGGCGGAGGCCCTGATTCGCCGGCTCTCGACCAAGCGCCAATCGGCTGCTCATGCCCCACCGCTCGCGCTTCTCTCCTCCACCGCCGCCGCCGCCGCCGCCACCGCGCCGTGCGATCTCGCCAGCAGCAGCAGCGCAGACTGCTGCACAGTCGCGCTCAGTCGCTCGGCAGCCGTAGCTTCGCCGTGTTGTCGTTTTGCATCGCGCACACGCACGTGCCCCCAGTTAACAATCGTATGATCAGTGTGTTGTCTGCGCGAGTATTTTCTCACTCAGCTCTTTGACTGTGATAAGCGAGCCACATATAAACGGTTATCAAGTAGCAGTAGTAGTTGCTGTATTATTATATATAGTGTGCAAGTGCAGAGATGAACTCTGGAGTTGAGTGCAGTAGCAGCAGCAGCAGCAGCAAAGCCGACGGCACCAGGAGTACTTCTCGTTGTACGTGCCTCCGAAGCTGAATCATCGCTTAATAGCAAGGCGACACAGGCACAACGTACACACTGCACGATAAAAAGGTGATGATTAGCTCTCAGAGTATGTTATCGACGCCCGGTCTCTCCTTTGCATGCACGCTCTCTCCCTCTCTCTCTGTGTAAACAAACCCTGCAGCCCGGAACTGGCATGGGCACTCTGTGTCATCTGTCTATTTCGGTAGCCGGCCGGAATCGCGCTGCTGCTTTCGTGTTGTCTCTTGTTTGTTCGTCGTCTTGTCGTCGTAGCCAGCGGTAGCAACAGCGGCAGCACTTCCTTATCGCGATGTGTCATGCTCACTCTCGTTTTTCCAAAGATGCTTGCCATGCCTTTCTCAAATGCGAATTGGGTCGCGCTCCGATGATAAGCTTGCCTCGCTTCCGATAACGATTCTCTCGCTCGCGAGTCACGCTAAATTTCGGAGCTCCGTTTTACATGTCTACGTATTAGGAGGATACGCAGTAAGTGTCTCCTCGTCTCGCGAAAAAGAGAAAGGAAGTAAAAAAAAAAAACCACCTGCGCCTCGGGAAAAATAGTCTCGTCGTCGTCGTCGCCCACGTCATAGTAGTGTGAGTATGTGTGTATACATGTAGCAGCGCAGCATCTCTCCTTCTCTGTCTGGCTTAAAGCCTTTGTGATGATGAGCTCGTGCGGCGCTGCCATCTCTCGGGCAGCCTCTGCACACGTCTCTACTCTACTCGTCGCGCACTTTTTTTTTCTCTCCTTTTTATTTGGTCTTTTTGCACGACTCGCGCTCTGCTCTGCTCTCTGTGTGCGAGTGTACGTGTGTGTGTCTTTGTGCCCGCAAGCGAGCGCGCGCGCTCACGCAAAGTCTCTTTCTCTCTCTCTCTCTCTTGCCGAGTAGCAGCAGCAGCAGAGAAGGCGAATCCGGAAGCAAAAGGGTTCCTTTGTGCCGTGCGGCTATATATAGTCGGCTCGCGCGCGCGACTAATGGACGCAGCTTTTTCGGATTCTGCAGCGTTGCATAACTGCTGCTGAGTAGTATAGCGAGAGCTCGAGTAGTAAATCGATGAGCTTGCGAGAGAGAGGGAGAGAGAGAGAGATAGAGAACGGCGGTGGAGAGAGAAGTAGGGGAGCGAGGGAACTTCCTTACGCGAACCCGGAAGCCGGAAGCGACTGGCAGGCAGACAGGCAGGGGAGAGCGATAAGTCTCCCCTGTTTGCGGGAGAGAGAGGCTTGGAAATTTTCCGATCGATGCTGCCTCTGCTCGCGGCTCTTTTTCGCTCGTTAACGGTATATAGGTACACTCGAGAAGCTATATACGCGAGCGCGAGGAGTCAGCAAAGATAGAAGCGGCGGCGGCGGCGCAACCAAGTCGAGAAAGATGTTGGAAGAAGAAGAGGAGGAGGAGGAGGAGGCGAAGAATCGACGGGAGAAAAAGAGAGAGAACCGGTCGGTATCCGGACCGGAAGCGAGCGTCCTTCGCGAGTTAACTGGCGCTCCTCTCTTCTGCTGCTGCCTCTCGCCGCCGCTCGCTCATTCTGCACGGAGGACATTCCCTCTGTGAAGAAACCGAGCAAAAGGATGGCATCCGGTCCGAAGAATGCTTGCCTTTCTCTGCCTCGGCTTCGCTCGCGAACCTGCGGCTTTTTGTTATAGCCACATGCATGCGCTTTCGCAGACGACGACGACGAAAACGAATTGTAAGACTCGCCCACGGATTTCGCGTTTGTCGCGCGGGAGAGAGTGTCGAAAATAAATCGGCGTGAGCGACTGAGAGAATTGGCAGTCGTTGGGCCTCCCCAAATCGGGCAGCTTCCCCGCTGACTCTTATGCTCGCGCGAGGAAGTAACGGGCCGTTTGGCAGGTGTACAAATAATACGTGCTGTAATAATAGAGTAGCTTCTGCGTGCGAGCGAAAGAGAGTGAGAAATAGAACGGGGGGCCGGAAAGCTCTCACTCGACGCGCGACTTTAAATAGCTCTCTTCGACTGCTCTCTCTGCATTCCTTCATTAATACTCTTAACCAACAAATAAAATAAATATCCAGCGCCAATTACTTTCCTAATCGGCGAATTGTTATCTGTCGCCCGCACGCACATACACACACACACACAAAGTCAGCTTTTCCATGAAGCAGAAGTAGAGAGCAAGTGGTCGATATTCGGTATGGCCGATTATAAATATCTATCGGGCTATATCGAGTGAGAGTAGGAAGAAGTCGCTGCTCGCTCTTTTCTGACGCGCGCGCGCTTTCAGAGCGAGCGAGCGGATAAATATAAACGCTTCCTCACCGCGTATATACCGACGAGTTGCGCTTTTATTTTTGTCGGAAGCGGCGTCGTCGTCGCGTTGCATTCCTACCGACTATATACTATTGCTATACTGTATATCTCGACAGTAATGAAAGAGAGGCTTTTACTTTATGGAAAAACCGCAGTAGCAGCAGGTTATTTACGATATCCTCTTAGCCATTTTCCCCGAAATGTAATCCTCTGCGAGAACAGCGCAGGTATAACAGAGAGAGAGGCCGGACGCTAATAATCTCAATTAACGCGTGTCCGGATGCGATTATTATACTGCCGCGCCTACGGGACTCAGCTGTATAAGCGCGCAGATCAGTGGCGGCTAAGACGCGGATGTATACCTTATATACTTGAAGTACATATATAGGAAGTGAAATGAGATTTTGCGCTGAAAACTCTTCTTCTTTGTCGTTGTCTGCAACCATCGAACTATTCGTAAACCGCGGCTATTGATTTTTTTTTTTTTATGACCTTTATATTGTTCCTCACGCTGATTCTCCGAACGGCAAATATAATACAATGGCGAGTGTCTGCGAAAAGACAAGTGTCCGATAATGGAATCGTGTTAACCGAGTCAATGACTCATTTTATCGGCTTTTATAAAGTTCTTGCAAAATATATATGTGTGTGTGTGTATATCGACGTTTGATATACACATTAGAAAAACCAGTCTGTCGCGCGGGCGTGTGCTCTAATAAAACGTGAAAAACGAATCTGATATACACGATTGAATAACATGAAATCTGGAGCGCTATTAACCTTGCACCAAATTGCCGTTCTTTTCGGGATGAAATAGAGTTGTGCTATAGGGTATATTGATTACCGTTCTTTGTACAACTGCGCGGCGCGTCCCTTTAAAAGAGAAAGGAGGCGGCGGCGGTGTTGAACTGTTTGATTAGGTCGAGAGAGCGAGAGCGGGCTGAAAGGCAAACTACTTGCATACGTCAGAGATCATCAAAAGGCCCTCGAAGGTGCTACATACATATGCGCGTATGCGGTGTGTGGGTAACGAGAGCGCGCACTGGCTGCCAGACACGAGCCTCTTCTTTAATCTCCCCCCTGATTCCGAACAGGTTTCCGTTGCTGCCTGCATTGCACCGATGCCAACAGCAAGCGAGTAAGTAAAGCAAGCAGCTCTCGTCGAGGGATTAATCTTCCTCTGCTGCTGCTGCTGCTAGCGTGCTTTTCTTTTTCTCACGCTGCCACGCCACACCACATGACGATACATCGGCCCTGAATTATCCCGCATTTCCTGCCCCAGACTCTTCCGAGTATAACGACCATATAGCAGCAGCAGGTTGTCGAGTAGATTTTTTTTCCTCCCTCCTCCCTCCTTCTTTCTTCTTCATCTTCTTCTGCTTCAAGTGCCGATGACGCTGCTGCACGCACCCGACAGGGGAAATATTTTCGTCTGTGCGTACTTATAAGAGGGGGGTGTTTGATTTCGTTCACTCGTCTTTCAAAGTACCCGCGAGACAGGCTGACAAACAGGTGTCGATCACGCGAATCTCGACACGCCTTTTATGATAAACACATATCATCCAATGTTGTTTTTTTTTTGCCCCATGTAATTTGATGTTTTTTTTTGTGTTACAGGTGAGTTTGCGGAAACGTATAGAGAGATCGTAAGTAAAGGCTCGATTTACGTATGCAAATGAGACGGAGAGAGAAAAAAAGGAGCTGCTGCTGCTTCGGCTATATACGTTCAATAATTATCACCGACAGTTTCGCTCATCAGCATAAGGTTTTTGTCGCGACCACGACGACGACGCGTCAAGCGATGTTTTTAGCGTTACGCAAGCGCGTCGACTTCCGCATTCGGCTCAAAGTTCAATTAGCAATAAACGCGCCGTCGCCGCGAAGAAGAGAGATAGCGCCTTTAAACTCTTCAACAATTTGCCGTACGAGCGTGCGGGGATTAAAGACCCATGCATTTTTTTTTTGGTTTGGTTTGGTGTCGAGACAAAAGCTCGAATAAGTAGGAGTGTCCGTTCTCGGAAAGATTCCCTCGTTAATCCTGCGGCGTCGGCTGCGTCCCGCTTGGCCAACTTCCGCGTTCCTTCAATGGGACGCCCATTGACGCCTGTTCAGTTGTTGTGTTCGCAGAAAATTAGAGAAGGAAGACGCTTTTTGCAGATCAATCCTTTTTCTTCTTGTTTCTTTCGCATCTCTCAGTCTTGTTTTTCCGATTCTCCTTGTTTTTCGCGCGACCAAAACATCGACGCTCTCGGAGTCTGCGAGAGCGAGAGAGCAACAAGTTGCGCGCGCTGGCTTCCTATATGCTGATCGATTTGCCTGTGGAATCTGGCTGGTTACGATCTGATAAAGGAGAGGAGGGAAGAAGAAGAGGAGAAAAAAAAAGTAAAGGGAGTTTCGACACGCATGCACGAATCCGGGGGGCAGTGCCGGGCCGGGCCGGGCCGAGTGTGCAGACAAAAGCCCAGCGAGCTCGAGCCTCTTCCGAGAAGCGTGGAAAGTGAGAAATGGAGAGAGAGAGGAAGAAGAAGGAGAGCAAAGAAGAAGGAGAAGAAGACAGGTCCTTTTGAGCATCGGAGCAGAGAGAGCTGAGCTGCGATGCGGGAGAAAGAAAAGGGAGTCAAAACCTCAGAGAGTTGGGAGAAAGGAGCCACTTAAGTCCCGCAGCAGTGGACCAAGCAGCAGCAGCAGAGCAGCAGAGCAGCAGCAGCAGCGCAATAGCTGAAGCGTTCCCATGACGAGGCAGTTGGAGTGACGAGGGTGAGGGCCTTTTTATCGACTTCCGGTCGGTTGCTGCACGTGCACTGCACAGCCTCCGACTATAAGAGAGCGAGAGAGCAGCAGCCAGTGGTTCTCATCTCAGGTGACGACGACGGAGCCGCGAACCATTTGTTTAGCCTGCGGCGCTGATTTCCGCGAAGCCAGGCTCTCCTCCTCTTCTATAACTGTACCTCCAACGGCGGCGGCGGCGACAAGTGTCCAGGAAACTAAGCTCTCTCTCGGCTGCAACAGCTAAGCGGTGTACCGCTAGGGTGTAAATACATATCGCGTTTCCGCTTCCTTATCTGCGGGGCCTTCCATCGCGCGATACATCGATAATGCGGCAGGTGAATGTGGGTCAAAAAATGGAAAGAGCAAAGGAAGAAAAGCAGCAAACAGCTCTCCTCGCTTCTAATTAATTGCGCAATGGAAGCCGCGAGCGCGCGCCGATAAAATTGAAACTGATTGAACTGCTATGTATATAGCCTCTCGGCTCCCGCGAGCGCGCCGCGGAAGATCAGCGCCGAAGATACGACATATAGGCAAGGCTACATTACACATCCACGTGTCTATCTGTGTGTGTGTGTCTGCTAGTGTAGAACCTGACGTAAGCAACGCGGAAGCGGACACTTCAACTGCTGCTGCTGCTGCTTCACGATTGCTACTTATACATTGTTTATTGCTCCCTTGCGCGCGAAGGTTATATACCAAACAGTATGAGAGACAAAATTGGAGCTGCTGCTGCTGCTGCTGCAGAGAGACGCCGATAACAGTTCCGGACACCAAAGCCAGCCAGTCGCATGATAAGTACGCGCGCATTTTTTTCTCTCTCGCTTATACTCGTGCAAGTGTTGAAAAACGCAATCTTTTCCTGCCACTGGCTGTCTCTGCTGTTATGTGTGTAGTCTCGGCTCTGTGTGCTGTGTGTAATGTCGAAATCCGACGATAAACGCGGACGAGAGGCGCTTATCAGCTGGTTGCTTGCTCCCGTTTCTCTCTCTGCGCTAGCGCGCCGTTTAGTTTGCTTGTTTTTACATATATGTACCACCACGACGACGACGACAATGTACACTGCATAGATTGCCTGTCTTTTTTCTCTCTTTCCCTCTCTGTTGTTCTTTCTTCTTGGAGCAAGAGAGAAAGAGAGAGAAACTGTTATCGACGCCAGAGAGAGAGAAAAAGTTGTAGAGCGGCGACCTTGATTTGGTCGGCGAACTCGTGTATGTGAGAAGGCCCCGCGGATATACCTGCCTTCTCTCTCTCTTGCTACTCGTACACATTCCTCGTGACTGCTTCTTATTTTTTCGCTCGCTCGCTTGCTCGAGTGCTTGCGTCACGCGTTTCAGTATATATAGGAAACGGCGCCGGATCAACTTCAGCTTTTTTTTGCTCTCTCTCTCTCTTTCTCCTCTGCATTAATGATCGGCGTTGTCATTTTTTTTATTTTTCGTTGTTGTATTTTCGTCGAGGCGGTTTATAAATGTACAATGGGCCGATGACGCGCTAACCGTTTATTTTAGCGTGTGTATAATATATACATATATATATATAAAAAGCATAAAAGGAGGAGG
Organism: Galeopsomyia nigrocyanea; assembly: GCA_035047105.1. Lineage (NCBI taxonomy): Eukaryota > Metazoa > Arthropoda > Insecta > Hymenoptera > Eulophidae > Galeopsomyia > Galeopsomyia nigrocyanea. Next base: position 9,389,857 of record JAWWMK010000021.1, on the reverse strand, counting down.
GCGCTAATCGATATTCCGAGGCGCGGACTTTCTCCGACTGCAGCTCGTTTGCAGCGCGCGCGTGTGTTTGCAAAAGCAGGTTCAGCCACACTGGCACAGACGATTCTTTATGTGTATAATCGACGCTGTAACTCGCAACCCGCCACCCGCCGCTGCCGCCGCGACTGTTATGCGTTATGTCTATTCACGTAACGAGCGCGTAATATCCTCGCGAGTGAGCGCCTGTAACACTTTTTTTTTTACTGCTGCTATGCTGCCGAATCCTACTTACCAATATAATATACGAGCTGTTCGATCGTTATGCGGATTTCGAGATTTCGAAGAAGAAGAAGAAAAAAGAGAGACGACGTAAAAGCAACAGCATCGACGAGAATAAAATCAAGCGCGATTCCGGCTACTCGTTCGTTCAACTGACTTCCGCGTGCCCTTGAGTACTCTGCTCCGTGCTCCAGCAGCAGCTGCTTTTTTTTTTGCAATAGCCAGCTACAGCACTTGTCAAACCCGGAAGGGCGATTGAGAAAGAAAAGAGGATTGCGCCGCGAGTTCACAAGCGAATGGTTGCTGCTGCTGCTGCTGCTGCCTCGTTACGACGACGACAGACACACAGAGAAAGGATTACCCGAGTCTTATTCAATCGACCGCCGTAGCTTGCTATATATGACGATGAATCTTTAATTCGTTTTTTTTTTTATTGTGTTCCCTCCTTATCGGTCAATCAACAATTTTTCGGTGCTTATGTATGTAGATGTTCCGATTGGATAATCGCTCATATATATATGGTCAGCGCGCTTTACGTAAATTAAAAAAAAAGTTTTTTTTCACTTTTCATTTTCGGTGGATCGCGTAATCCTTACAGCTTTAATTACGGGGATGCCGTTTTGGAGGGGATTATATCACGCGCTTCGGGAGCTGTACTCGCTGATATAACGATAAAACTCTCGAAGAGAGACTATGGGTTATTAATGAAAGGAGAGTTGCTTTTGCTCCGAAAAGTTGAAAAGTGCAGCGGAGAAATGTATAAACGTAAGGAGAGTCGGAGGTCGGTTGTGTGTGTATGTATAGCGGAAGTTCCGCTTCCGTGCTGTGGCCTCCAAGACTCTCTTGCGTTTCCTATTTCCTTCTTCTAATAGAACACAACGTTAAAAACGCGTGTCGCAAGTCCGACTATTACTCAACGACGCCGACGACGACGACGACTCACCTGCGAGTGTATATGTATATTCGTTATTCCGTTTTACAAATCTTCGGGCGTTTCCGGGCGCGGAAGCCGACTTTCACCTCGAAACTCAACTTGTAACGAAACAAAGAGACTTGTCTTGCAAAAGACACACACACACATTTGTGCGGGTATGAGTAGTTAGTTCCGTTTGATATTCCACTGCAGTTTTCTTGCTTCAGCGAGAGACAGAGAGAGAGAGAGAGAGAGAGATTACGCAACGCGGATCATCGGTATCGATCGTTAAGAAAGAGAAGCAATATATAGGCAGTCGAAGGTTGACATGTAACGAGGCGTATTCCGGGCCCCGTGCATCGGAAGAAAACTAAATACTTTGGTCGTAGGCGAAGTGTGGCAGTAGGGGATTGCGTCAGAATGGAGCCGAGGATTACGATAGACAGGCGGCGGCAGCAGACAACTGGCGCGTAACTTTCGCGGTGTAGAAATAGTTCGCGCTCGACTCGGCGGCTCGCTGGCTATAACCCCTTGCGAAATACCAGCATAGAAAGCCCACCTGTGGCTGCTGCGCATAGCACAGCACACAGACCCACCAACGTCGCCGTTCCTCGACGTTATTGTTATTTCCTAGAAGTATAGTTTCCGTCTTTGATAAGCCCCTCATTCCCCCTCCATTAATACTTAATAAGAGTATTATTAGTTGGCTAATCGCTCGCTCGTCAGCTAATCATCGAATACTCGCCAATTGCAAAAAAAAAGAAAAAACATGAATTTCCGCGTGTGTGATGTACTGTCGAAGCCAAAGCTGCGTGGGAAAGAGCAGCCTCTGTATGCACATACATTCGCTCGCGCTCTCTCACTCGAGCACGCCGAGCGCGGCCTCTTATCGGCTAATGGATTTTGACTGGCGGCGTTTCCTCTTGTACTGCCGCCGCCGCCGCTGCCGACGACCGACGTCCTAGTCGTAGTCGTCGCTTTCTCGTGCGCGTTTATGTACACACGCATACGGCGAACGGAAGTGTCGCCGCGTCCAATGGAAATGGCTAGCAGCTCTATGTAAATCTCTGCAGCGTCGTCTTTCTCCAAACGGATACTCCCTTCCTGCCTGACTGCCATGCAACCACGCTAATCGACCTCTTCTTTTTGTTGCAGATCAGCTCGTTAAACCAGCTCCGAAGAAGCTCTCCACAGCACAGTGCCTGCAAGAGAGGGAGGAGAGACAGGAGTGTGACGATTGTGTTATGAAATTACTGCCGAACATCCAGCTGCCGCAGCTACCGCCGGTCTCAGCGGCCAGCAGCGGCATGACGGGCATGGACTCGCGCCTACCCCCGGGGATCTCGCTCCCCTTCAGCCCCACCGACCTGCTCTGGCGCTACGGCCCCGCCATGACCTTCTCGCCCAGCGCCCACCCGCCGCCCAGTCCGCTGCTCGACTTCAAGACTCATCTGCCCACCACGCTCGGTTGGTGCTTCTCCATTGCTGTTCTTATATTATTTCCTTTCGTTTCAGCGAATAACTTTGTTACTTTGCAGCGTCAGACCCGAGGCTGTGGTCCCGCGAGGACGTGGCGCAGTTCCTGCGCTGGGCCGAGCGCGAGTTCGACCTGCCCAAGTTCGACATGGACATGTTCCAGATGAACGGCAAGGCGCTGTGCCTGCTGACCAAGAGCGACCTGGGCGAGCGCTGCCCCGGCGCCGGCGACGTCCTCCACAACGTGCTCAACATGCTGGCGCGCGACTTCAACCAGATGCAGCGCTGCCTGCCCGGCTCGCCCGTCACGCCCACCAGGCCGTCCATCGCCTACCCGCTCAGCCCGCACTCGCACCCGCCCACGCCCACCTGGGTCGAGAGCCCCTACGCCGCCAACCTGGCCTCGCTCATGTCCGCCAACTCGGTCACGCTGTCGCCGGCGCCCTCGGTCGACAGCCAGGCCGGCTCGCCCGGCCACGCCTCCGCCGACAACAACCACAACCAGATGTTCAAGAGCAGCGGCGAGTCCGACGAGGACAACCAGCAGAGCGGCTCGGGGGGCAGCAGCGGCAGCCCGCCGGCCACCCCCACGGCCCTCGCGGCCCAGCGGCTCAGCGAGGTGTGCGTCAAGGACCAGCTCAGCCCCACGCTGCCGTCCTCGCACCAGATGATGCCGCTCACGCCCGGCGCCTTCAGGCCCACCTCCGCCTCCTCGACCAGCAGCAGCACCGCTCGGGAGTTCTTCCCCAGCGACTCGCCCGAGCCCAACACCAGTGAGTGTCCCGTCCCTTCTCTCGAGCAATTTTTACCGATTACTTTGGTTCGATTTCTAACCCTTGCCTCCTCTCGCTCGCAGACGGCAGACTGCTCTGGGACTTTCTACAGCAGTTGCTTAACGACCCGTCGCAACGCTACACACACTACATCGCGTGGAAGGACAGGGAGACCGGTGTCTTCAAAATCGTCGATCCCCCGGGCCTCGCGCGGCTCTGGGGCATCCAGAAGAACCATCTGTCCATGAACTACGACAAGATGAGCCGAGCTCTTCGCTACTACTACCGCGTCAACATACTCAGGAAGGTCCAAGGCGAGCGTCACTGTTACCAGTGAGTATTTCGTGCACACATACAGTCACTGCGACGCTTGGTAGCCCAAAGTATAACGGTCGTCTTTTTTTTCTCTCTTCAGATTCCTGCGCAACCCGACAGAACTCAAGAACATCAAGAACATATCGCTGCTGCGCCAGCAAATCAAGTCGTCCGAGATCCGGATAAAGTCGGAGCTCGACGAGGAGGCCTTACTGTCGGGCAGCAGTGCCATGGAGCCGGAGATCGACATGCCCACGGATCTGTCGATGTCGAGCATGAACGCTCCGTCCTCGGATCCCCTCGGCCCACCTCCGCATCCGCAGCCCTTGCCGCTCAGCGATCCGCCGCTCAAGTACAGGAGTCACGCGTATAGCATGATGAAAACCGAGCAGCAGGACCGACCCGAAGAGAGGAAGTGACGCGGTGCATGAGATGCAGCCTCCTCGAACTAGTTATTCACCTGACCACCATCAATTGACTCTCAAGGGCCGAGTCGACAAAACCGAGTGCTCTCGTCGGATGATAATCATCGCGACGACTGCAGCCTCCTGCCGACAGAACTCGATGCTCAATCAGTGAGAGACAGAGACCGAGATACGGAGAGAGAAAAAGAGAGATAGAGAGACAGGAAGAAGAGAGAGATGGAGAGAGGCGAAACGCGCGCGTCTCCCGTTTATTTTGTTCAATTCGTTCTTCGTTTCTTTTTTCTTTTTTTCTTTTTCTTTGTTTTTTTTTTATTGCTACTATTTTGTTTTACGTTCGTTCATTCGATTAACGACGACAATGCGTCTCCTCGAATCGTCGCGTTGCAACGAGGAGGACCAAAGTGCAATGCTCGCTTGAGAGACTTGTCGACAAGTCAAGCAAGGATAATCACGAATTCTTCCATTACCAAGTACAACGCTATTAAAAGCATGCGAGCGACACAACCGAGCGCTCTGTGTGTGTGTTTTTTGTTGCGACCCCCTCGTGGAACGAGAGAGACTGGAGCCTGATACGACTACCGCTGTACTAAAGCTACATACTGAAGAAGAAAATGAAGAAGATGAAGAAGCAGCGCCAAGTGCAGAGGAAAAGGAAGAAGAAATGCGACCGACTGGACTGGTGCTTCACTCGCGCTTTCTTTTTTGACTGCTGCCATCGTCGAAATATATATACGCCAAGTACAAGTGTAGAACCTTTCGCTACAACGAACCGCAAGTCAACAATATGTTCAACACGTGGAGAGCTGCTGCTGCTGCTACGGCGCGACCGACACACGCGCTCGCCAAGTGTCCAGCGTATTTTGTTCTTCGGAGAGAGTCGAGACTTTGGTTTAACAGTTTTTCTTACGACTTTTTTTCCTTTTTATTTTATATCTTCTATTAATTTCTTCTCTTTTTTGTTGATATTTTTTTTATTTTTGCGTTGCCACGAAAAATAGACACGAAAGTGTTTGTAATACCGTCAACGAGAGATTCAGCCATTGTTCGCGTTATAAATTATTGATTATCTGCTCATTGATTAGCTGTGCGCCAACCCGCCAATACTACAGTGAGACAGACGGAGAAAGACATTGTACAGTGGGTCGAGTTCAAGCGATAGCGCGTGTGATTGGGTGAGCATGGGTGATATTACGTAGATTTTAGTAAAAGTATATAGTAAAAAAATGAATCATTTGTGTGCCAAGAACAATAAATTGTTGTTATTGTAAGACGTGTACGACGGCGGAAAATTTTCAACTTCGGTCTCCGATCAATGGTGCGAATTTTCAACGGGCGAGACACACACACCACATGCGTGTCTACATTGTAATCGATTATACTCTTATAGAAATTCGTAAGCTGTACATAAGTTACTCGCTATAGAGCAGAGATAAAGGAAAGCTAAAAGTATATCTATCGTATGGAAAAGAAAATAGAAGGAATTTATGGAAATTTGGGGCCAGAGTTATACATAAATTTATACATATATATAAATATATATAAAGTAAACACGATATATATTTTACTACCAAAATTTATATTCGAAATTTCTACGTCGTTACTGGGTGTGTGATCATGTGGCTTACATTCCACGACCAGGCTTTTGCACTGGCTCGACCAACTATTTCGGTGCAAACAAATTTCTAGATTACCCGCGTTAGTGGCAATTCAGAGTAATAATACATTTTGAATGTAATTGTGTATTGTATTTTTTCACGGATCTTGATAATTTTCTTAAGGAAAGACAAAAAAAATTCAACTGTGAAAGTTTGTACAAAAAAAAAGTTTTCTTTATACTTTGTAGAAGAGGTCTACAAATTCATGTTGTCATAGATAAATGTTTATAGGCCAAATATGAATTTTCTATGCTTGGAATTGTAAATTTTGAGGTGAATTTGATGAAAGCCATTTTCTTTTTGTCGAGAAAACTTCATTACTTAGATTGTGATAAACAGAAATTATTATTTTTATTTACACAAAACAATGGGCTTTGCGTCATCATCAATAGAAAATTCTTATTGAGAGGCTCAAGTGATTAAATGGAGAATTGAAAATTGTATCTGGCTACTTGTGTACTGTGATCTCTGTAAGGTAAAAACTGCGAATATGTATATAATTAGATTGGATCGAAACAAATGTTAATTGAAAAATGAAACAAGTGTATACCTTTTCAAGAGAAAAATAAGGAAATTAACGTTGTGAATCGAATAATAAGATACGCCTGATTATGTGTACAATACACATGCACTTGCGTGTATGCTTATGAAAAGTTACTTTCAGTTCTTGTTTGCAAAGTGTAAATAATTTATACTCGAGAATCGGTGTACAAGAAAAGCACTACTGGCATATATTATAGATCTTAGGTATGATAATGTTTACCCTTACAGGGTGAATGCGGTGAAAAGAGTTTATATTGACTAAACATAAGTGAGAAATGTGTATAAAAAATATAATGCCTGTAAAATTTTAGAATTAGAATCATTTTATTATATTATATAAATTGTTACTGAAAAATTACTAGATAAAAATGTTGTAAATATAGACTTATTTACTTATTAAGAGTATCCACGACTTTATTATTTCTACCTAGTTCTAATTAGTAGTAAATGTTTTAGAAAAAAAAAAAAAACAAACAGCAAGTGGTGTTTAGCAAAATATTTTTATTAGAAAAATGTTTATTGGAATTAATTACATATTTACACAACTACTGGAAAAATACAATATCATCTGCTATAACTGATGTTGTAGTTTTTGAATTTCCTTCTTCATCTTTGATTTCTCCATAACTTAATCTACCATTGATCATCACACGTTGACCTTTTCTTAAATAATTGTAAACAGACTCTCGCAAAGTTGGCTTGAAGACACATATCCTGTGCCAGTCAGTTTTCTGCATTAGATCCCCTATATAATAATAAATTAATCTACTCGTCTTTGATTAAAGTGAATTATTAATTCTTTCAATTGAGACTTACCACCATCATATTTGTAGTTAATGTGAGTTGCAATGGAAAATATTACTACAGGATGCTCTTCGTTGCCACGCTTTTGAGGTTCACCACCTACTCTCCCAAGAAGGGTAACTTGATTTATTGCTGTAATAAAATTTGCAAGTTACGCAGGAGGTATACTACCACAACAGAATTGTATTTATGCTTTCAAACAAGACATTCTTACTATGGAAAATTCTTACTATGAAATCAAATTTCATTACATTGAGAAATCAGAATTGCAATTAGTTACAAACTTATTAATTAATCAGGAAGAATTTAGTGATCTTTAAAGCTAGACATTGTTTTTTTGCATGAAGTTAACTCACATATTTCGAACGACATTTTAACAATAGATAACTTTTACATTGTTGTTTCTCCAAGAAACAATGTTGAAATTTTATAATTATCTTTTGTTCAATAGCAGAATTCCGCTACATTAGAACAATAAGAAAAAATATAAATTATTAAAAAAACTTACTTTTTTCAATTTTGCCCGAATCATTGACCATTGTTCGGGCAGCAATAGCATTAATTAATCGAGATTGTTTGCAGGTACTGACGAAAATCTAAAATCAATTATATTCTATAACCTCAATTCAATTTCGATACAGAAAATTCTCACCGTGACGCAAAATGTTAATAAATTGTTTGCCTTACCTTATTTAATAACATCTTTTATGAAAAGCTACAGTTACAACTGATTATCAAAAAGTCAAAAACATTAATTTCGAAAGAAATGTAAAAAGGAAAAAACGCGCGCACACTGGTTTGGTCGCTTTTGTAAAAAGGCTGTGTGATTGCATCTCTGCCGGTAAACTGAGAGATCAACAGCGTTTTCTGCGCATGACAAATCGCGAGACCCCGAAACCGGTGGCAGCGGACTTTCAGTGCCAAGGGTGCAGTGAATATATATTTACTCTCGCCGTACAAGTACTTTTGAAACAAAAAATAACAATGAATACGTCGCGTGCAGATGAAAGGAGGAGACGTGATGAAGACAGACGTCCTTCGTGTCGATACTGGAAGAACTGTTATCAAACGAACGTCTCGCATCGGCGCAAGTTTAAACACCCATCTCCTGAGGTATGATAACAAATAATCATAACCTAACTATTCAGTTAAACTCTTTATTAGTTAATGAATTATCTGTCTGTTATGCTCTTTTTAATTGCAGAAAGACAATAGGGTAAAAGAACCAGCAGCCAAGAAAAGAAAATCTCCAGATAATGGACACTCAACTGCTAATGATGCACCACAGACCAAAAAACAATCTACATCTCCAGAAGAAATTCAAAAGACTGATGAAGTTCAGAATCCTGTTAAAGAAAATACAGATAAAGATTCCAAATCTATTGAAGACAAGGTGGATCAAGATTCCAAATCTATTAAAGACAAGGCAGATAAAGATTCCAAATCTATTGAAGACAAGGCAGATCAAGATTCCAAATCTATTGAAGACAAGGCAAATCAAGGTTCCAAATCTATTGAAGACAAGGCAGATGAAGATTCAAAGTCTATTGAAGAAAAGGCAGATAAAGATTTAGTTTCTACTGATGAAAAAACAGATAAGGCTCTAGATTCTAATAAAGAACAAAATAATGAGATTGTTGAAACTCCAAAAGTCACACCAAGCGCTCCGAATACAGTTGAAAGTTCTAACAATGCTGTTAAAGATGTTAAAAATGAAGATCTGCATGTTGAATCAGCAAAACTGATTCGTAAAATATTTCTCGTTAGCATGCCTCAAGATTTTTACAAATTTTATGACTTTTGTACTGAAATAAAATCAAGCGATCCTACTACTGCACTCAAAATAGCTGATCTCAAGTTAGTTGGACCATATGATGTGTTATCAGGTGAAATTACATCAGATACACTATTAGCTAATCAAGATAAATTATTAGCACACTGGAGATACTATTATGATCCTCCAGAATTCCAGGTAATTGTTATTAGCTTATGATATTTTCAATTGCAGCAAATAATGAATTTCATATTATATAACTTATTTTTTACAGACAATCGTAAAGGGAAATGATAAAGAAGGTTTACATTTTGGATACTGGAGGGACAGACCAAGTTCAGATCCTGTTTTTGTTGCAACAAACAGTTCAAATGTCAGCCACAAAATCAAACCTACAGCTGAAAATATTTTTGGTGCTATATCGTAGGTTATTTGATAAATAATTTTTGTTTCAAGAAAATTTCAAGCTGATCAAAATGAAATTTTATGTTATGTTTCAAATTGTAGTAATTACATAGAAGAACGAGCAAAGAAGGCAAACCCTTTTGAAAAAACAAGTTTTTTCAATCTTTTGGGAAAATTGAAAGCTTTTGCCAAGAAGCATAATATTTCATTGGAAACTCAAACTGCTAAAATGAAATCAAGAGAAAAAATTGTAGTTGCTAGAACGATTCATGGTGCTGGTATTGTTTGCCCATACAATAAGAAAACTCAAGTTGGATATCGAGAGTTATCTGTGACTGACAGTGAGTAAAAACAATGATAAAGTGATAACACAGTTTAATATTTATAATTTTTATGACAACCCATTTATTTCCAGACCAACTATTAAAGATAGTTAAAAAGATTGAAGATGCTCAAAATGACGAAGAAAGGGCAGGTCCGCGGGCTGAACTCGGAGAAGTGGTAAGGCTGGCTACTATCGCTGGAGATGAATGCGATTTTGGTACTTGCCTCGAATTAGGGCACGATTTACTCAGCACTGGCTGCACGCATGTTCAAAATGCTGCCTTAGCAGTATTGTCTATAGCTTACTCGCAGCTTGAACGAACCGAATTTCTAAAGATCGTAGAGGCGCACATGAAAGATAGAAAGAAAACCAGTAATTGCAGTGCGCTCCCACCACGGAAACTCATTGAATTGTCTTGAAGTATTTTTTTAATACAAGTAAATTATATCGCAAACTTTATAAACATTGTATCGTTTTAATTTAATAAAAGTGAACTTTTCACATACTCCTTTTGTTTCAGTCATCAGTTTATAAATTCCTATGTTTTTATTAACAGTGCAAGTTACAAAAGCATTTGTATTCAATAATCATCAATATTTGCATGTGAATATACACATTAAAAGAAAGTAACTTAAATTCGTAGCTCATACAATGTAGTTTTTTCACATTACAAAACCCACACGATTTAAACAACTTATCGCCTATCAGTTTTTCCGGTTCCTCGTTTGCCAGAGAACAGATGTTTAGGCATTTTGTTTCCGATAAACCTATCAGCCTCTCCCTTAAGACCTTTCTTGGCTACCTTCTTTCTGATGGCGTTGTGTGCAATGTTCTTCAGTTTGTGCTTCATCTGAAATTGAAAAGGAAAAACACGGAGTTTTAGTCTCTGAACAAGAGTGTACAGTGAACAGGAAGTTGTAAATTCACTTACAATAGGATCTTTAATACCCATCTCGTCTCTAGCTGGCCTAGAACTGCTGCGAGCTCGTGATGTCGATTGTAGACGTTGCTTTTTACGATCGACACTTTGTGATACCGATCGGGTGCGTTTTCTCGTTCTAGCAAAGTGTGCCTATATTGTAATTCAAAAAAATTAGTATAATCTTTTAATTATTATTCGAAAATATACAACAATTATGTATTTTTACATTATCTGTGCCTTCCATGTCCACTCCAAGGTCTTCCATTTGGTTTCTAAGCCTCTTTACCGAACGATCGCGCGATCTTGCAGTAGCCGTTCGTGGAATAACTGGTTTAGTCGATTGTTTGTTCACTCTGGATTCATCTTTCATTATAAACTTCTTTTCGCGAATCTGTTTGGCGAGCGATTGAATTTCTTTCATGGTTTCTGTTAGTTCTGGTACCTTGTAGTCGTAAACTCCAGCTGCAATTCTCATTTCCTCTTCCTTTTGTAATGCATTGAATTTCTGAAAATAACGTAGAACAAAATTGTATCATTACCTGCTTAATTGGAATAGTGTATACCATAATGGAGAAATAGAAACTGGCCATACTTCGATTATTTCAGGATCGATGTAATCTGCAATATTGTGACCCTCCCAAATTTCTGGAGCTTTATCATACTTCTGATCACCCTCGATGTCAAAGTTCTTATTGAGATCCAAAATGTAGTCGTCGCCCATTTCTTCTTCAATGTCTCGTTCCGTCTTCTTCTTCCTTTCGGCTTTGATCGCTCCTAGCTTTTTCTTTTGGAGAACACTCTCTGGTATGCACGGCGGACGTGCTTTATTATCTCTTGGTTTTGGTTGAGCGATGTGCAGACGATTGAGATTGTTTTCGAACTATAAACCAAGGAAATAATTTATCAAAAGCACTATAGATCATAACTTATTTTTTTTTTACAACACTTGAAATTTTGATTCTTTACCTTCTTTGTCTTCATTTTTGCGTCAACTCTGTATGCCAAAAGTTTGTCGCAGGCTTGAATTTTGACGTCCATCACTCCCAAATCTGTAACTGTACTCATCTCAATGAGGGGAATATTTTCGTTATTTTCAAGTTCTTTCAAGATACTCCTCTTTTCGGCAGGAAGGTCTTTCAAACCTAAAATATCGACTTTATTCACGACAATAAGCAGAGGCTTATTCGCGAAAAGAGGTTTAATGGATTGATACAGCCTCATCTGGAAAAATAACAAATTTAGTTTTATAAATGAGATAGTAACTATAATATAAAAAAAATATGTTCTATACCTGTTCATCCAAAGAATGCCCACACTGCTCAGAAATGTCAAAGAAATACAACACAGCAGCTCTTAGATGAGCTAAAGCTGTGATAGCCTGCATTTCAATAACATTCCTTTCTTCCAAGGGATGATCTAAAATTCCAGGAGTGTCAATTATTTGCCACCTCTTAAATTTGTAGTCTGTGTGACCAACATACAATGATTTTGTAGTGAAAGCGTATGGTTGCACTTCAACCTCTGCTCTAGTAATCTAAAAATGAAGTCATAATGTCGTTATCACTTTTAATTTTATGTGCAATTTAGAAAATGTAATTGACAAACTCACTTTGTTGATGAAGCTACTTTTTCCAACATTTGGAAAACCACAGATGATAATGGTTCTTGTGTAAGGGTCAATACTTGGTAATCTGGCTAAATGCTGTCTCACTTGCTCCAAGTAAGTTAAATTTGTTGCCTGACGTTTCATAATAGTGGCCATACGACCAAGTGCAGCTTTCTTCAAAGTTTTACATCTGTAGAGAGAATCTCCATACTTCAACAGCCTCACATATTCTTTTGACACGCTGAAAATATTTATAAAGCAGAGATTAAACAAATGTCATTAATTATAAGTATAAAGATTTAAATTGTTACCTGTCGATCAAATGTCTTCCTGTATTGATTTGACCCAAAGCCAGTTTGTAATGGTCCTTGTCGTACAAAACATTCATCAAGTCGGCATAAAAAGGATGTACATCATCAAGCTTCGGGAATTCTTGAATAATTTGGCTCAAACGATCGTGAAATGTTTGACTTGCGAATTTGACCTTTCTCGTGTAGAAGGCACGAATACGCGAGATCGCATATTGTTTGTGAATGACAGTTGGTGTTTTGCGTTGCACTTTTGACAGCGTTATGTCAACAAAATCCTGTGAGCAAATTTATCCGTTCGTAGTTAAATAAACATCGATTATTGAAATATAGATAAGAAGATCCATGGAAATATGCGTAAAAAAATCGAGTTTTTCGATAAAAAAACATCGTAATTACAAAAAATTGGTGAAACGTCACATGGTGAACATAACCTCGCGAGTAATTATTTTGACTCACCTTTGCCGTAGGAACGACGGCAATTTTTTTGAAGTTGTAAAGTGCCATGGTTCTTGATTACCTATTGACTTTCTAGGTAGAGAAAACGAGTGCCCGGATAGGCGATAATGTTTATTTATCGAGCAAATTTAACGAGACAAGCGACACACGAGGTTCAACCACGTGCGCACGAGCTCGGGAAGAAAGATCCCAGCTGTCGGTAAACGCTAGTATAGTAAGTTTTTTATTGGCAGAACTTTTACAGTATAAGGCCACAACGCCAATACAGCAGCGCCAAACAAAGG
>JAWWMK010000021.1:9342904-9376512 GCA_035047105.1 Galeopsomyia nigrocyanea | reverse complement strand
TCACGAGGATAGTGCGACGAGACGCCAAGTTTGTAACCTGACCCCATTTCCATCAATCATCGATACGACGACTCGCGCCGCGATGCTCTATAACCATCGTCGTCTGATCAATCTTCCCGTCGAGTACACACACACGCACGCGTACTCCTTCATCGATTTGTATACATTTGAGACGCGAAATTAGGCCTTGTTCACTCGTGAAATTCTCTCCGTTGTCTATCCAGATTTTGTCTCTCTCTGCCTCATTATCATTCGAGAACGGTCATCCATTAATTTTTTTTAAGATTTTTTTTTCGTTGAGCTTTGATTTTACTTACTCAAACATTTTTCATCATTCATTCGATAATATCGCGAAATTAAATGATTGTAGGTTTCGATTGATTGACCGTCGATAATTAACTGTTTGGCGTACACGAGCGAGCCAATATTTGTCAGTTATATATGGAAATGCTCGGGCTAATCAGTATTACGATTATGCAATAGTTGCCCCGGATAATTAATATCAGACTGACATATAACAGCGTGCAATATCAAACATTACATTATCAACGAAAAAACAAAAATTGTATGCATGTTCATTTCATCCTCCGTTATTCAATTTCAATCCGCTGCTGAGAATATCCTGTTCCCGTAAACGCGACATTTTGTAAAAAAAAAGTGCAAATACAACGGAACGGACATAACTCATATTCTGCACGCGAGAGGACAGATAGCCGGCGGAGTGCATTACAAGTGGGGTATAGGGGGATAAAAAAAGGGAGCTGGTGGTGAAATCTGGTTGGGAAAATCCAAATCTCGCGGGCAATAGCTTCCGCGCGAGGATGTGAGAGAGAAAGGGAGAAAGAGGCACGTATAAAGCATAAACGCGCAAATGGTTTCCGAGAAGGCGAAAGCCGTTTCCCGCAGCCAGAGCTCGAGCGCCACTGACACTCCTCTCGTGTATACATAAATCATCTTGGCCGTCCCCTTCAACCAACTAACCTAACTGAATAAGAAGAGGAATATATATGCCGACAATCCACGCGAGGCTCGTTGTGTGTGTTTTTTTCTTCTTCTTCTGGCTCTTGAGAAATCATCATTATGCAAGGAAAAAGCGCGAGGAAGGCTGAGTTACGGCGATGTTTCCGGACTCGACTTCTTTTGCATTTCCAGCGATGTCTTTAATAAGGTATAAAGAAGAAGAGCTGATCTGATATTCTATATGTGCCTCTGCGTGCAAGCGCGGACGGGGAATATTCTCTTTGGAGAGCTTTCGACTGTCCTTCTATAATGCACGCGCCGTCGCGAGGAGCAGCTATACAGAAACGAGGCCAGCAACCGAGAGATTAATCGAGTTGCAGTGTGTTGCGATTGAGATGTCGAGTCGCCACGATTAAGCCATTTTCAGTGATATATATATACGCTTATATTCAATTCGTTTCTTCGATGTCTGATCGTACGCACTTTGTACTACTTGTTTTTTTTTTCCACCCGACTTTTTCTTCTTTTTTTTCGTCGTTTCTCGCGAGAGACGCAATAACAACCGACGAAAATATCCATCTCAAGCTTGATCATTTAACGAGGTCTGCCTTGCTCGGCAGCTTCATCAAGAAAAAAGCTCTGCGCGTGACGTCGCCGCATCACGTTCGAGCTATATCACCATAACAACGCGTATATATGTATAAGCTCGAATGGCTTTAGCAGATGTGCGATCTTGTATATATAGAGGAGAGAAATGAGAAAATTACGAGTATATCCTCTTGTAATGTCCCCCTATTTTTTCGCGGTATTTATTGCTAGCCGCAAATTTTTTTCACGCCCAGCCTGGTCAAGAGAGGGAGGGATAACAAATTACTTTACATACGTGTCGTAAAAAAAACAGAGAGAGAGACAGAACGCGATAAAATTTAAAGCGCATGAAAACCGCTATAAAGCTTTTCGGAAGCTTTCACTCAGAGACGCGACGAGAGCAAAGCAGCGGAAAAAAAACAGAGGGTGCGCGCTTGTAACCTCAAAAAATCTAGTGTATTTACGAGCAGGCCGTTAAAGTCGACCAAAAAAAAAAAACACAACCGAGGGGGCAGAGAGATAGAGAAAAAAGCCGCAGTAGCAGTAGCAGCAGCAGCAAATGAAAAAGAGAAAAGCCAGGCGCGCGGTGTAAAACTGGTGGTTACATGAATAGTGGAGAGTGCACCTGAACCTGCCAGAGTGAGTGAGTGAGGGAGAGAGAACGCGCCGGAGGCGCAACAGAGGGAGGCTCGTCGAGTTCGCGGCCGTGAGCTTTGACCTGGTGACCCGACGAGCTGATGGTTGGGCTGCTGCTGCTGCTGGAGCTTTTAGCTGGTGGGGATGCAGAGGAGGCAGGTAGCAGGCCGAGCTTTCTCTCTCTCCATGCGGGATGGAATCGATAGCCGGCGGCTGTTCTAGGCTCAACAGCAGCAGCCTACTCTCTCTCTCTCTCGTTCTCTCTCCCAGCCGAAAAATCGATGCGCAAATCCGAGCGCACAATGCTACAGCCCTTTATTGTCACGTGTGCTAAGGCCTTCGATCGAGCCTCCCACCCTCTGCTCCCTCCCTCCTTCCCTCGTGCTCGCACCGACGATAGGCAGAACTGCGATGCACAATCTTCGCAGCCACAATTGTCACGCAGATAATATTTCAACCAATAGAATCATTTCATTGCCTCCGTCAACAATCTCTTGGAAAATCAAAAGTGGATCAGTCGCAATAGATTGTTGAGATTTTATTCTTTTCATCCGAGGGTACTCGAATTCTCGAGAATCGCAGAGGGGCTCTTGTGTAAATCCGAAAATAAGCATGTCGAGCATTTCGTAATTTCAAGACGCACGCGAGAATGAAACAAAAATAAAAAGAAAAAAAGGGAGTGAGAGAGAGAGAAGTTTTCTTCCGCGAACGCGTAGAAATATTTTTTTTCCCGTTGGCAATCTCACGGGGGAATATCGGCTATTTCGCGCTTATATATTTTTTCGCGTCCCCTCAGGGCTCCCGTACTATCTCTCTCTTTCTCTCTGCTTCACTCCCCCAAGCCGCCCCAGATACGAATCTGCTTCGCGCATATACATTCTCGAAAAATTGACGATATCGCAAGCTAATGTTTTGATCTTGGCCGAAAAGGGTTTATGAATCTTGCATGCGAATTGCATATAGACGCGCAGACTTTGCTTCCCGCATCTGCATGCAAATTATTATGACTTGTATGCAAAGATCTTACGCGCGGATATGGTTATTCGTAGTTTTTTTTTTCTTCTTTCTTTCACGATCGTAATCTTCGAATCATCAAAGTCCCGCGTGCTTTTCATTATTTTTAATTGACTTTATTGATTTGACGAACGAGACGTATCGTTTTTCCATTTGAATTATGCAAATTGCACACTCGATACTGCTCTCTTGTATTAACAATTCGGCCGATTCGTTAAAGTGGCATGCAAATTTTGTAAATACATCAGCAATGCATAATCAATATTGAATAATCGTCGAATCAGCGAGCAAGCGAGTTCAATCGATCGGATAAATTTCGGGTAAAATTGTTATATATTTCGGTTGATGAAAAAAAATTGAGCGTATTGTGGAATGAAAGAAAATCGCCGACGACCCAGAAACATTATAATCTCTGCACTGGGGAATCTTCAATCAGCACTGCACACAGGTGCGTTCCAGTTCTCATTTGGCAACGCAGACAAGAGCTGGCTATACTCTCAAGCCGAAGGTCTCGCATCGTTTACGAGTATACATGGCGATTGGCAATTTGACGTTGCCGTTATGCGGAGATATCGATTGGTTTTTCATTATCGCTCCGATATTCGAGGAAGAATTCAGCGAGTCGTAAATATAGCCGATGTGTGTGTTCGTTGAGTAGCCGCGCCGCAATTCTCCAGAGGCCGCGTGCTGGTGGTATTACCGTGACTAACAAATTTTGCCATCGAGGCGGAAGTAATGCCGCTGCGGATTTTGGGGGAGGGGAAGAGCGAGTTTCTTTTGAAATCTCGCTGTGTGTACAATATCCGAGTTTATTTTCCGAGAGCTGACTCGCAAAAGTTGCAGTGCTAAGCAAATCTTTCCATCCGCATTAACAAACAAACTCTCTCCCTCTCTTTCGGTCTCTCTCTGCCAAGGATATATACCGAATGAACGCGCGACTTTGGATGTATAGCTGCTGCTGTTTTTCTCCTTTCGAGGTCGGAAATTTGCCTCATTTTTCAATTTATATACAAATTGGAAAAAAGGGCCCTGCAACCCACCCGCTGTATTTTCATAAGGGGGGTACGAAGTAATAGAGAGCTCTTCCTCTCTTTCTCTCCAAGTGTGCTTCACGCTATTGCTACTCCGCAGAAAAGTTTACAATGCCAAGAAGATCAATATGTGTTGGCGGGGGCTGGAAGAAAAAAGGAACGACTACCGGCGAAATGATATAGCGAGTGTCTCTTTTGTTGCTGTAGCAGCGATTATTTTGCCATCCTTTTTTTTTTACTCCCTTTCCTCGTCGTCGTCGTCGTCGTGCAGTACCGACGTGATATTCAATCCAAATGAAAAGGGAAGATAGAGATAGAAATGGAAAGAGAGAGAGAGAGAGTACATTCATTTTTCGAAAGTGGATCAGCAGCAGCAGGGTGCACAAAGTTTTACCATCTCTCTCCCTCTTTCTCTTGGTGTATGTATGTATGTACGCAGCAACAAAAGCTCGAGTTGTGTATGTACCTCCTCCCTCTCGCTCGCTTGTGACAAGAGGCAGAGCGAGTTCCATTATAGTTTTGCCAGTAAAATGTACAGCCCTTAACTCAATCAAAACATTTTGTTCGCGCTAACGTAAACGCGAGCGAGAGAATGAGACTTTAAAAACGCCAACAACCAACTTTCTTTTATTTTTTTTAGTCATTATTCTCGCAGTAACCTCGTACAATTTTGCTAACGAGCAAATTTTAAACTTGAACTACAGAGTGTGCGTGTAAAATTAAGTCAAATAATAATAATCAGCTCGATCGCTCGTACATCGATGTTGCAATTACACACTCGAGTGGCCGTGCGAGAGTTGAATAACGCACGATATCGATCTGCTTTCTTATTCCGTGCTCAGTGTGTTCAGAGTGTGTGTGTGTGTGTTATTCCCTGAGCGTGCTCCAGTTTGCGATCGTTATTGTTGGTTAGCCGCGTTCAATTCCCGTGAAATTTTATTGGCCCCCAGCGTCCTAAAGGTACTTCAGAGTGTAGTGGGCTGCTGCTCTCTTTCTATCTCTCGAGCTCTGCTGCTCTTCTATAGCTCGTCGATGCCCAGCTAGCCACTGCTCCTTATGCGCAATTGATTTTTCCTTCACTTTTTCTCTCCGCTCGCTCTATATCATCTCGAGCTTGCGCGCCCGATTGTTGCACGTATTTGGCAAATGGCTCGAGATCATTAGCAACAGATGCGGGCTGCTGCTGCTGTATTGTGTACAAGCCGACGACAACGCGCTTCCGTGTAAGGACCATCAGCTCGGATATATGCCTACATCCCCGCGTCTCTGTGTACATATACACACAACTACGATCGTTGCTGTGATAACTTGTATACTTGCGAAATATCACTGTACTCGCGCGAGCCAATCATTTGTCTTCCTGAGCCAGGGGGCTTTTTAACTGATTAGGTCGGATATACAGAGAGATTTACTTTTATCTTTTGTGTAAGCACGTGATACGATGTTGTGATTTTATTAGTCGACTGAAGCATATGTTTTGCGATAACAACGTCACGGAAAGAACCAGCATTTATTTTACAACAATAAAAAGCAGATAACGAGATCAGAATAATTAACAAACTTTTTTTTTTTGCAAAGCTTTTAAACTAGAATTTTTTGTTTCCTGCTGAACTCCCACAATTGTATTCAACTGCAATTAATCTTTCTAAAGGCGCAGCAAAATACGAGAGCCGGAGAGAGAAAAAGAGAAAAATGAATAGAAACGAAAATGAATGTAGACGCTATATGAAGAAAGGATTACTCATATGTAGCTGCAGCAGCAGTAGGCGCCGACCGTGCGAGAGAGTGTATACTTGTTTTACGATTTTCCCGCACGCGAGCGTTAAAAGTCATTCAATGTTTGCGCCGCGACGCGTATATGTATACATATAACACATTTCTAAATGAAAAATGTCATTTCGTATATTAAAAACTGCCGCCACTGTCGAGCATTTCAAAAGCATCTTCGAGATGTATACATATACAAAGCGAACATGCAAGTTATCGAGTCGCGGCTGAAACTAGAGCAAAATGATACGACGACGACGATCGGCCCGAAGAACACGAAGAAGATACTACACATTCAACAGCTGCCACCTTAACCACTGACCCGGATCTTACCTCCTAAAGTCCCCCAAGATTTTACATATTTGCTCGCGCCCGCTTTCGTCGGATTTCAATCCTCGCGACGGCAAAAGAAAATAAAAAAGGTATTCTATACCAAAACGAATTCTTCACGCTGGTATGTGTACTTTATACAAATTGCACGCGTTGTATAGTAACTTGTTCACCGTACTCAAAGTAATAAAGTGACGGCGGGTGCGAGGATGAAAAAAAAAAAAACTTTTTTATAGTACACTCGGCACGCGAGCGCTGAGCTTTTCATGCGTTAAAAAGTTGCAGCCACCGAGAAAAATCGACAAATATATGACAAGCTATAACTCGCGAGTTACAGTCGTATGCGTGCAAAGGGAGAGCGTGGAGGAATTTTTCAGTACAGCTGCAGTGAAAAACGATAATCGCGTGGCTTTCTTTCGCTGCATTTTTTTTCTCTGAGGCAGAGGACCTATGCTATTGTTTGCCTCGGTCATGGGTTTAAAAATGAATTTTATTGTCGGGAGCTTTGGAGGATCGCGCTGACTGCCGTTGAAGCACTCGACGAGAGGATATCAGCGATTCTTTTTTTTTTCTTCTTTTATCATTCTAAAACAAAGACTCGTTCGTTTCTTTTTTCCAGTGATAAACGCATTTTCAATATTATTTCTGCTCTCTCATCCAGAAGACAAGGCGTTATCCAATTATAAAAGATTGCTCTCTCTCCTTCTTATCGTCCACTAAAACTGATTCAAGTGAAAAATGAGTTTGAAGGCGAGACGCTGCACGAAGGTTCGCGTGAAAACGACAGCAAAGAGGCTCTCTCGCTGTACGAGTCGCGAGTAGAAGCGTAAAACGCGAGCAGGCTGATCCAGTTAAATTGCTGTTACAGGTCGCGGCGGACGAGCTTGCAAGCTCGTTTTTATTGGCGCTCCGATATATATATACGCTAGCAATTCCTTTGGAAAGAAAGTGCTCGCAGCTAAAGTCCCGTCGCCGCGCCGACAATGTGCGGAGAAGTGTAATAACGAGCTGCGAAGCAACAAGTTACATAGGAAAATCGGAGCAGCACGCGACTCTAGCTTCGCTATATATACATGTATATTGCCTTGTCAGCGAGCGTACAACTATAACTATCGCGGCTTGCTGAACTTGCTGCGCGAGTTTTGCGGCTCTCCGAGACGATCTCCATGATTACGACGGTGAAACGTCTAGTTGATTTTGCACGAGTGTACCACGGCTTTAACCTTACTTTCTCCCCTGCACATCGGATTTTATTACGTATATTGCTGCGTCAAAATTTTTTTTACACAATTATTCCCCCTTTTTTTTCACTCAACATCGTAATTCTTTTAATTATCAAGTCCAAATCTTTGATGGTCGGCGTTAAAACAAATTGGTTTTCGCGAGTAAAATGGAAAATTTCCCTTGAAAAGTTGGTATTCTGAGAAATCCAGCGCTTAATGCAAAGCAATCAGAGTTCAACTGGAAATGTAATTTCAAAGTCCGGCTTCGATGTAAAAGTACCGAATTTTATGGCATTGGGGATTCAATGAATTTAATCCGTAAATTGATAGAAAGGATTTCGAAGACATTGTAAAAAGTACTCCAATACCGTATGATGATTTTATTGCAAATCATCTGACTTGATAAATACGAAACTAGACAAATACAGAAAAACTCCTTCGTTCTAGAAGGTCTTTTGAAATTTATTGCTTGTTTGATATTTGTTGGTTTGTCAGAAGTTATAGCTATAAAGTTTTTTTAATTCGATGAAAAGTTTTGTACATCGTTAAACTTTACTAGAACGACCACGAAACGTCCCACTCCAATGAAAATATCAAATCGTAAGGCAATAAAACTTTAATATTTTTGTTGCTCAACAAACGCTTAACCAGAATCAAAACGCGCAAAGTAGCATTCATAAGGCGGTAATGGCCATTCGATTACACTTATGAAACCTTGCGGAGCGAGTGCGGTGTCCTCGTCTAATATTACACTTCCGCTGGTGTGCTGCGGATTTGTTTTGGAAAGCTCGCGGGGGGGGGCCGCGCCACGAAACGCACGTTCGGCGTTAAATCGACCGCGGAATTTCACACACAAAGTACCGAATCGAATTGCTGCCGAAACGGAATATTATTGACGCTTATTATCGATGTGTTTTCGAGAGACAGAGAGAGTTTGGCTCGCCACTATACACCACCGCCAAGCTACAAATTCCATTCGGCCAAACTGCTGCTGCTGCTGCTCGGTAAACAATTTCCCCGACAGCGAAATCGATAAGTCCAATAATAGTTTAGCGCGCTACGTGTTGGCTAAATTACAGCGGCATGGCGAACCGCTAAACTTTCCGCGATATTTTCTCATCCGATACACTCGATTTTAATTAAAACGTATAGCCGCGAATCGCGGAATAGAATCAGCTGGCTGTGTGTGTATATCGATTTTGCAGCTGTAGACGTATAACGCAGCCATTAGCCTGCAAATTGACAATCCATTAGAGTTATCAGTCGTTAAATCTATATATCTGATCAGTAAATCTGCGCGCGCAGCTATTATTATTAATTAAGACGAAATGGAAAATACACGCGATAAAGGTATATAATGATGAAGACGAAAAGGGTCGAATGAACTCGAGATGAGTAAGAAGCTACGCAGCATCTCTGGGTGGAAAGCAATTTAGAGAGAAAGAGCAAGGCGTGTCGCTCCGTGGCAAATTTGGAGTAACGACTTGTACTAAATTTGAACAGCCAGGCGTATAACGCGCGCACGGGTGCATAATACCACTAAGCACGCGAGTCTTTAGCCTTCTATGTGCAGCACTATATAAGTGCCTCGCGAGATTTTAATCGCGCGCAGAAGCAGCCTACTCGGAACGAACGAACGAAGGGAGAGAGAGAGAAAAAAAAAGAGGCACTTTCAATTCTCTCAGGCGGAAGTAAAGCGCAGTAAAGGCAGTAATTGCGCGATAAATAATTGGTCGAAATGAGTCGTTAACGGGGCTAAAGTGTATATATGCAATTTACGCATTATCTGCGTCGTTGAAAGGTAAAACTTGTAGCTGAAATATCGCGCGGATGAATAAACGATGAATAGGTGCATCTCGCGCATGCAAATTTCGCCTAAGGAAACGACGACAACGACGAACGTAAAATTTTACGAGTGCAGGAGGATACCGCGGGCGATGTGAGCTTGCGATTACTTGAGCAAGATTAACCACGAAAGCAAAGGATAACAAAAATCTCGCGTGTATAACGTGTATCCATTGGAGAACTGTTATTGCGTGCTGCTGCTGCTGCCGAGAGAGAGAGTAAAAAAAAGCTCTCTTATTTGCTGTGGAGAATCTTGAGCGCGAGACGTGTGGAGAATGAAGGAGCTCAAGAAAGCATAATCCCCCGGAGGCCAGCAGCGAGGCCGAGTAATACGCCCGTCACCTTCTTTTCTCTCTTTTTTTTTATCTTTCTCACCCTCATCCACAGGTTGTCGCTCTTTTTTTTTCTCTTCTTCGCGCACCGCCGCAGCGAGTGCGTCAAGAAGCCTCGGGGCTCACGTTCAATGGCTCGCGAGCGAGCGAGTGAGAGGGCACATGCCGCGGCGTGCACCACTAGTGAGAAATGGCCGTCGATAAGTGAATGTTCTTTCTCGTGGATAAACCTTTCTCTGTATGTCCGGCTCTAAGGATATTACGTGGATGTATTCTCTACTTTGAGTTTATTGTCTCGTAAAAAAAAATCTTGTTAAATTAGCATTTTGATGGAAGTCTCTTTTCCCATCTACCGAAAGCTTCCTCTGTAGCTCATTTTTTTTTAATATACTACGTCTTATTTTATAATGGCCCGAATCTGAACTCAAACTTGGCTTTTTTTTACGTAGCTTTGGTCGGCAAAATGAGAAAAATATCACTCGGGTGAAATTGAAAAGTGCACGTGCTTTAAAGGCGAAATGAGTTCGATAATCCCGCTTGCCGCGAATCAAAAGTGTACAGCCCGTAAACGCGCGCAAGAAAGTTGCAGAGTTTTTTTGTAGCTGGCCGTTGGAAATTGCATTCAACAAGTACAGATAGTTGGTGCGTCTGACCAAAGCAAGGCTCGTTCCACTTGTGGGGGGGGATGTGGCGGCGGTGGCCTCGGCTCACTGCTGTAATCATCATTAACCGAGAGGGAGCAGCGCAGTTTATCCAAACAAAGGCTCGCTGCAACTGCTACTACTGCTGCTGAGCGCGCAGAAACGACCTGTAGCATGTGCGCGCTCGACGAGCTGGCGAGCGAGAGCAGTAGGTAGGCAGGCGGGCAGCTGCAGGTAGCAGAATCAATATCCTCTCGTCTACAGCTCTGCTCTCGCAGGCGTGCGCGCCAGCTAACCTCTTTCTCTCTCTCTTCTTCCTGTTGCTCCCACCCTCCTCCTCCCCCTCGCCCCTCCCGACAGCGCCAGCACATCTATAATTCAGCCCGATCCTCGACCTGGTTTCCTGTGTGCCACGTGAAAATCCCGCTTTTTCTGGGTCACCCTCCTCCTCCCCCTCCTCTCTGTGCCCGCCCGCGCCTATTACACGCACGTTACACGCGGCGAGCCCACAATGCCTACGCTAAATCGCACCTGCACCCGCGGCCCAACTACCATTTGAATTTTATTAAAACCCAACTGCGAGCTTATATAGCGACCTTCAAACTTGCGTGATTAATGCGTCTTTGCATAAAATACTCTGCGCTCAAAAACCTCGGCTGAACTTTAATTAAACGATGCGCTTGCAGGTATGGCGAGTAGCAATAACAGTAGCAGTAGCAGTAGCACGAGTCCAGCGGCGGCGACGACGACGAGGACGATGCCGGAAGCTGCGCCGACGCTCAGCGAGCGAGAGCAGCTGAAAATCGAATTCTACAAGACTTACGACGTGATGACCGGGGTGAGGATTGCCGCGACCCTCGGCGGTTTCTTCAGCCTCATGGTCCTCCTGGTCGTCTACAAGAGCAGGTAGCTATATATCAGCCGATCAACTGGCAAAAGTAAGAAAAAAAAAGTGGGCGGTAAAAGCAGCGATTGTTGGGTGTGAAATGCGAGGCGTAGGTGCAAGTCCAACCGGCAGCTGGAGGATCCGCGACTGACGGCGGCGGCCGAGGCAGCGGTAGCCGAGGCCGAGGCCGAGGAGCGAGCTCTGGCCGCGGCGATCGAGGCGCTCGCCAGGCAGCAGCCCAAACCAGCCAGGGGACCGCGGAGGTCGCTCTGCGTCGAGGCACGTATACAATCCGAGTACATCGCGTCGAAGTTGGCGCGTACGTCATGTATCGAACTGACCGAATCGACAGGTGGCGGAGCCGCGACTGCCGCTGGTAGCGCCTCGGTTCGCCTCGGTGGGCGGTGGCTACGACTCGCTGCTGGCGGCCGCGCCCAGGCGGTACGGCAGCAGCAGATCCTCGTCCTCGCGACTCACCCCCCAGCGACGCTGCAGCTCCATCACCTGCAGCAGCACGGCCAGCAGTTACCTCGAGCGACGAGGCTCCTCGATGGTCATGCCCTGCCTGCCCGCGCCGCCCTCCTACCCCCGCCACCACGCGATGGCCTACGACCTCGACGCCTGGGACTACTATCACCCCATCGACATACAGGTAGCTGCACGGAAAAAACAGGCCTCTTGTAACAACAATCAATTCCTTTTACACCGAAACAATTCCTCTTGTAACAACAATATTTCCTCTTGCATCAAAAGGATCCTCTTGCTACAAAAAGGGAATAATTTTGCAGCTATTTTAAGTGGAAAATCTTCTTGTACCAATAGGATTTTTTTTTCAGTGTGCGGCAATTGCCTAATCGACTGTGTGCTTGCAGGTGATTCAGCCGACGCCGGAGCTGTCGCCGTGTGGCAGCGAAGCGGGCCTGTACGGGGCGACTGCGGCGGTGGTGCGACAACAGCAGCAGCTGCAGCAACGACGAGGAGAACGAGCGCCGCTGGCGTCGATGGGCAGCGTGGACCCGCCGGAGCCGGACTCGCTGCGCTCGCTCGGCTCGGACTCGGTGTTCGCGCCGGCCGACACCGAGGACGAGGTCTCGGGCTTCTCCACCGACTCGTCGGACGGCCCGGTGCCCAGCCAGTCCAAGCAGACTACGCGGTCGATGAGCAGACGGGAGCTGCTGAAGCTGCCGCCGAAGAAGCGCAAGAAGCCACCTGCGCCCGAAAGGTGGGACGGCTGCGCCGGCTGCGTGCCACGCCGGCGGACCTCTCACCGCCCGCGCCGCGCCACACCTCAGACTACTCCCGCGTGCATGACCATTAGCGCCTCTGTCGATGCACCCAGGTGATGATCTGGCTTGCTCACCCTATACTCTATCTTCCACCCGACCCAGCTCTTACTTATCTTTTTTCCTACTTATCTTTTCAAGTTGACGATCTTTCACGTGATTCTGAGCCGAGACAACGCAATTTTCACATATATTTACTCTCTTTCATTTTTTTTTTCTCACAACTATTTGAATTTTATTGGCAGTGCAGAGTTGCGGCTGGTATATATTTAACAAAAAACATACATAACAACGGTTCGTCCGACCAATTATAGGTTCAATCTACTTAAATGTTCTCTGTATGTCACTCTATAAATACCATTAATCTATCTCTCTATCTCTATTTTACAAATAGCTATAGCTTGGCTGTAAATACACTATGGATTAATATATACATCACCTATTTCTATCTCTCGTGTGCGTGTCACGTGTCTATGTGTGTTACAACCTTCCCACTCTATTTCTCTCTCTCTGTCTCTCTTATTCACATCGATGTAAATACAATGTGCTCGATTAAACGCTCATAGAAACGAGACAAGCCCACGGCCTGGAAACATTCGCCTGTGCTATTATATGTGACCAGCAGCATTTCAATTAAATTTCGCAAGCAAGCGCTAACAGTAAAATTCAGCAGGCTATCAAGCGTTTAATGTCGCCGCGGGCTAATGTTTCCAACCCCTGGGAGCACATGTTTCCAACAGATTATATTTATTTCAATGTACATACAGTGTAAATATATATATTTAGACGTTTTACGTATCTATATTATATCTTCAACGATTAATTATACATTATATATCGATGTGCACCGCAGAGATTATTAGTATTGCATTCGTAGGTGTACATATAGCCAATTAATTTTAATGTTTGTGTACAAAAACTAACAATAGATTTATACGATTATTCGTAACAATTATCACTATAGCCTACTAATATACATAATTATCGATCGATGTCGACCTTAGGTGAACAAGATTAAAATTGTGCCCACTGTAAATTTACACGCGATATACATGTGACGTGTAGTTTGTGGATGAAGTGCAGCTTGCCCAACTAACCGCAACTCTTTCTGTTTTTCTGTTTGCGCGCATCGAAAAAAAAGCAGATCGCCGGTGCTGTCGACGACGACGAGCAGCAGTCAGAACAGCGTGGGCGCGAACGGCCTGTGCTCGCCGCCGGCAATCACCTCGCCCATCGAGTTGCGACATCGACCTCAACAGCAGCAGCAACAGCAGCCAAGGCCAAACTCGTCGCCGGTAGGCTGGTCGCAGGAGACGCTGTTTTAGAACACGATGTATCATCGCTGACCACCAGTCCCCACCTGCTGCCAAATTTGCAATTCAACCGGCAGGGTATATTATGCTGACGCGAGCAAAGAACTCTGTGTGAGCCTGTGCGTGCGTGTGTGTGTATATATACAAAGTGCACCAAGAGATGTGGCAATTATTTTTATACGAACGTGATGATAATCAAGTTTGTGGACGAGAAACTATCATTGTAATAACTATTATAAACTGCAGAGCCTATATATATACATCAACATATATGTATAATATATATACGCTGAACTGAGTGTGTTAATTTGCTATATAAGACGAACGAAAAACAAAACATTAACCTTTGCTCTAGCCAAGTAAGTTGTTGATTCGTGATGATTGTTAGATAAATCGAGAACAAAAAAAAACAAAGAATAACGCTACCCAAAAAAAAAAATCAACTAAAAAATACCAGTGTGTACTATATCAAAGTCGCAGCAGCAGCAGCAGCAAGTTTTGTCGAGTTTTACGAAGAAGCAGCCCTAGAACAAAAAAAAAGTCCGATAGAAATGCATGGTACGTTACAAGAGAAAAAAAAACTATAATAGTCGCGTTGATCGGTGTTTTCGTTTTGTCTGTACATACGTGCAAGACGAAGGAGATTTCAAAAAAAAAAATGCTTTGTTGATTTTCTTAATTTTTTTACATAAAACTGTACACACACGAATAAAAAAAAACACGCATCACACGAGATACAACGGTTTGTAATATATAATGATAAAATAGCTAATGTGTATACATATTACAAGTTTTTTGTGAGTATATGTAAAAAATTATTGTAAAAAATATCGGCGACTGCGGGATTTTCTATCCGACTTTTTTTATTACGGTATATATTGTTTAATGCAGCTGTTATCATTTTAACGATTATTACACACTCACACACAAACACACATCAGCTCGAGCACGCCAATAAACGATCGGAGCACGCCAAAACATATTTGGCCGGTATCCAATCGACAAAATGCGCTACTTACAAAACCGTCATTTCTCGAAAAATTACACTTGTTATATAATGCTGTCGTTGGCCGATCGTTTGTTTGAATACCATCCGCGCCGCCTCGCCGACTTGGTGCAACAGAAACAATTTGATATAGAGAGAGGATTAAACGTAATTTCGATTTTAAAAAATGAGCTAATTTTTTTTTTCTTTCTTTTGTCTTTTTGTTTTTCTTTTAATGTGCGTGTACTATAATTCGTCTCTTAATTAAAAAGCGCATTATACTCTAGCGAATTTGTAGAGCAACAAAAAATAAAAAATAAACATTCGATTACCGAGCGGTGCTCAGGGTAAAAATAATAGTTAAAAAAAGAATTAATTGATGTATGGGCTTGGCTCGGAAATGCGCGCACACGGGTGAGTAGAGAGGCGCCAAACGAACAAACAA
Source organism: Galeopsomyia nigrocyanea (assembly GCA_035047105.1). NCBI lineage: Eukaryota > Metazoa > Arthropoda > Insecta > Hymenoptera > Eulophidae > Galeopsomyia > Galeopsomyia nigrocyanea. The sequence goes on along the minus strand of JAWWMK010000021.1, from coordinate 9,361,233 downwards.
TGAAACAGATATGAGCAACGAACCAGAATGACGACGCTTTCAGTTCATTTTTCTTGCATTTTCTTGTCGATTATTTTATTATTTTGTAAATTACCAGCTACGATACGCGGCACATAGACGTAATGTATCGCGCATAATCTTCTGTTCCGAAAAAAAAAGAAAAGAAAAAAACGTTTGTATCGTCTAAATACTACAAATACGTGTATGTGTACATTATCCTAGAGCCTCCTGTGGACAGTGCTGAAAAAACTTTAGCGCGTGCGCGTTATTTACGTTAGTTTAGACAATGTATATACATATATAAAAAAAGTAATGTTGCGTTATAATTACGTGCAAAGCAAAAATAAAAAAGAGGAAAATAACGCGAGATTCGAGCGAAGGGGGCTGTAGGAAGATTTATAAAAAAAAAATTAATGTTAAGATGACAGAGTCCAATGTTGAGAAAAAAAAATACAATATGTAACAACAACTGTACGCTGAATTATTATACTAACGAGTCGATTCGAAGCGAGATATCATTGTTTTTTTTTCACTCGTTCTTCCTAGTAAAGATTACGTCTGAATTTTTATTGCTGACGTATTGTTGATGATGTATAGAAAGCATGAAAAAATAAAAGTAAGAAAAAAAAATGACAATGTTTTCTCGGCAATCAAACCGCTCGATCTCGGCCTGTAAAGGAGCTTTAACTCGCAAGTGCTGCCGAATTGCCAAATGTAACAATCAAACTGTCTCATAGTCAAAGTGTAATAAAATTTAATAAGAAAAAAAAAGTACATTTCGAATATAAAACGTTCGTACCATAGAGAGTGAGATTAATATGTCATTTACCAACGGAACTTTGTAGCCTCTTTAAAAGCAAATTATTAAAAAAAAAACAAACAAACAAATGTAAAAGTAATAAAAGAATTGTATAAAAATGAATTTCCCCGGTGCCTTCCTCCCGCACGTGTCCTATACATCACAGATTCCATTTTCTAATCGACAATGATCCTCTTGTCATCTTTTCACAAATTCGTCTTTTATCGTCACTGTCGCCAGATCATGCAATCTTTTTGTAATTTTTTTTTTTTCAGTTTCAACTTGATTATTATAGATAACGAGTCTGAGAGGCATGTACGGCAATGATTAGAGCTTAGATTCATATATAGTTGATTTACCGTATATATTACACATCTTTGCACGTCTTTTTATTATTAGTACGTAACTGGGTGATGAGAGCACAGAACCTTTATATAGATAGATTAATTTCATAGAGCATTAGATTTAGATCTTGGTACTTTTATATAATTTTTCTACTCTTTGAAGCTGCGATTGCCAAGGAAAAATAAACAAGTAAACGAATAATTAAATATAAAATACAAGCAATCAATACAATAGTCACTTGCTTAGAGATATTCAAATTGCTTCGAAAAAAAAAAATTACACATCTCTGCTGTATTCATTTTCCGAAAAAAAAAAACTTGTAACTTCATTGATCGTGTCATATTCGTGCCTTCACCCGTCGCGCATTCAACAAACAGTGTGTCACATTAGTCGCGCGCATCTTTCATCAACAACTACTGTTTCATCCTACAACAATGTTCCGTGCCAAAATGACAAAACAAAAAGAATGCAAATCCTATAATGCGAGTGTTTTATGAACAAAACAAAACAAAAAAAAAACAAAAAATGAAAGCTCGCTTACTTTTACGATGGCAATTTTTTCCAAACGACCTCGTCTTTTTTCTCATTTATGTTTTTGTTTGTTGTAGTAAAATTTCTCAAGTTCCATTACGAGTGGATTGTGTTATCGTCGAGTAAGCGAGGCGAATAAAGTATAGCGAGGCAGAGAGAGAGAACGATAAAAGCACATGGCCGACAAAACTGTTGTGTGTGTGTGTTTAGCTGAAGGCGCATAAACACACACACAAAGCGCAGCTGTTGTGTGCGAAAAACCAAAAGAGGATCTTTGAGAATAAACAAAAAAATCCAGCGTGCATGTGTGTAATTAGACTGTAAAGCAATGTAATTAGGCAAAAAGTGTATTAAACGTTAAGGACATGGGATTTTTTGTAAATAATCGCAAGTTTAAACGACGTGTATGTGTAAATAGGCAAGGAATAAAGCGAGAGACGCGCGACGAAGCATATATAGTTTTGATGTGAGAGAGAAAGCGTGCGAAAAAGGTGGAACAAGAAAAAAAGGCCTCGAGTGTCAAAGCAGCTTCTCAAAAGCCACACAGAGGAGCAAGCAACGTTGGATTGAAAAAAAGCTCGGCTCTGCTTTTCGTTTGCTGTAAATGTGCTAAATTACGGCAAAAAAAAAAAAAAAAAAGTGATTCGACGTGTCGCTCTGTCGAATTATAATATGGGTAGTAGTCGCTCGTTGTGTTTTTGTACGAGCTGACAATGTAGAATATGACGCTTTGAAAAGTGAGTTGAGGGGTGGGCTGCCTTTAGTGTGTTTGTCGAAGCTGCATTATGCAGAGTAAACGCGCGTCAACTCAACAAGCAAGCCCAGTGTTCAAACCGAGCGCTTTCCAATTTTGCCCAGTGCAAATATTATTATACGTGCGTACGATACACATACACACACACACACACACACACACACACACACACACACACACACACACACACACACACACAGAGAGAAACACACGCAATAAGATAAACGTTATTTATGAAAAAACAATGTTATCTGGTGCGAGAGCGAGCGAGGCAAATAAACAATTGGTAAACACAATTTGGCAGTCGACATACACAAACACACACAGACGCGAATCTGAAATTTGCGTCAACGCGTACAAGATTATTAATGAAAAATGTATGATAATATATGTAAGACACGCGCGCGCTTGCACAATTGATCAACAACAACAGCAACAATGGCGTGTTAAAGAATTGGAATAAATGTTACAAAATATGTTTAAAGTATATATACCGACTCTGTATTTTCATTAGAACCCACACACATTATCTTGAATTTTCTCGGATAAGACAATGAAATAAATCAAGTATACTGGAAGGCAATGACGTTGAAAGATTACTCAATTAACTACGTGAGCTTTGGCGATAGCGCGAGGCAGCGGCGCGCTCGGAGCACAGAAGCAAGTTCAACGATACTGGCGCGCGATAAACAAGTCTTGCTTTCAGATAAGTATATACCGCGACGACGACGACGACGCCAACTTTCAAATTATACAGCCACTACTCAATTCCGGTTACAGTCACGCGCGACACTTCGACTTGTGCACTTTCACGCGAGAAACATGCCGTAAGACATTCTTCTCGTTATAGACGCAGGTTAATGATGAAAAAGTGCGTCATGGATTACGGAAAGTTTATGACAAAGCTCAGCAAGCGGCGCAAACCCAATTTGATTAGGAATCTGAGTGAGTATGGAAATTTCATTGAGAAATTCAAATATATATAGTATTTCCCATGTGAGGTCGACGACTTGAAATGTCTGTTGTCTTGATAACACACAACCAACAGTTTTTTTAAAATTACATTTAGAATACGTATTGGCAGTCTTATTAAAAAATTTTTTTTTGATGAACTAGTTTTGATAAGAAATTCTTCACGTACGTCAGTTATAAAAATACATATAATATGTAGTATGGAATAAGTTTTTTTTATCTAGCTCTACAATTTTTATCTTATCACACACTGCTATGATAGTTTGATGTCAAATCAATTTTGATAAAAACAATACATACACCTAGAAATTCTCAAAAGCAAAGATAACAATCACAATAAATGTTTTCCTCATAAAGCCGAAGCGTACATGAAAAATCCGGACGCTTTATTCTTTGCCGGTGGAATGCCAAACGCCCAAATGTTCCCCTTCAAAGAGATCTCGGTAACGTACGACGACGACACCAGCAAAAAGCTCACAGACGCCGATTTGTTTTCGGCCCTCCAATATGGTCCCACCCAGGGGTAAAAAAATACTCTCTTACTCGAATAATTCGAATCGCAATGCAAATTGACAAAGTCGCGCGTTCGCCACGCAGGTATCCGCCGTTGATAAAAAAGTGGCGCGAGTTTCAAGAGAAATGGCACTCGCCCAAGTACAGCGACTGGGACGTGCACTTCTCCACGGGATCGATGGACGGCTGCTGCAAAATATTCGAGATGCTGATTGAGGAGGGCCAGCCGATAATGATGCAGTCGCCCACTTACACGGGTGTCCTCGGCGCGGTACGCATAGTTTTTTCTTTACATTTACCTTTTCAATTTTTATCACACTGATGCTTGCAGGTCGTTCCCATGAATCCGGATTTCATCGGCATCGAAATGGACGAGCAGGGAGCTTTGCCCGAAGTGATCGCCAGAGCTTGCGAGGATAGGCTGAAAAGCGGCAAACTCATGCCAAAGGTATTATAATCAACGTCGATCACATCCGTGTATATAAATACGTGCGATAAGATATAATATTATCATTGTTGTTTCGACTCTGGAAATGTACCGCGCGAGAATCGTGTATATGTGAAATTAAAAAATTTGCTCATATATTGGTGCGAAACAGATGTAGGCGCGGCGGGTTTAATAATCTCATGCATCGTCGAGTGGCGCAATCAGCAGCGACACGCATCAAGGCCGCAACCCTCTAATCTGAATTTGCGGCATATACGCACTTGCGCGTATTGCACCACCGCAGAGAAATGTATACAAAGCGCGCGAGCGTATCAAATAGAGAGAATATCTCAATATCATCATCTAGAGGCATGTCGTCGTTTCTGCACTAAAATCCGCATGAAACCTTGCGTTTGTCGCGTCGATTTTCAAAATTATCATACTTTAATTTTTTTTTTCGTTGCAGCTACTCTACGTAAACCCAACTGGCGCGAATCCAGACGGGACGTGCTACTCTTACGAGCGCAAGCAGCAAATCTACAGACTGGCGCAACAATACGACTTTCTGATTGTCGAGGACGACGCCTACTATTTCCTGCACTTTCTCGACGAGCAGCCCAAGTCCTTTTTGTCGCTCGACGTCGACGGCCGTGTACTCCGTCTCGACTCTTTTAGCAAAATCATGAGCTCCGGCCTGAGACTCGGCGTCGTTACCGCGCCCAAAGCTCTACTCGACAAGATGACTCTGCACATGCAAGTTTCCACTCTTCATCCGTCAGCCTTATCTCAAGTAAACTACTCGATTGCAAATTTCAAACTGCGCGCCGCAAGCTTCTTTTTTCAAGCTTTTGTTGTGGCAGGTGCTGATTCACAAACTCATGGTGACGTGGAGCGAGGAACAAATGAACCAGCATTTCGCCAAGGTGCAGCGATTCTATCGGGAGAAGCGAGATGTTATGCTGAAAGCCGTGGAAAAATACTTTACAGGTGATTTACACGAGACACTGTGGCCGTTTGTTAACAACAATTGGTTGATGTTGAAAATGAAAAAATTAAATTATAGGTATTGCCGAGTGGTCGGCACCCAATGCCGGCATGTTTATCTGGTTGAAGATTACAGTGCTCGATGACACTTTTGATCTAGTCATGAACAAATGCATACCCCAAGGTGTTTTTGCGCTACCTGGTCACGCTTTCTATCCTGATGGCACCAAACCTTGTCCCTACATAAGACTATGCTACAGTCAGGCCAAAGAAGAAGATGTCGAGAAGGTACAACATACATATACAAATAATCTGTTTTTTGCAAACAATCTTTATATGTTGAATAAAAAATGCTTGCAGGGTCTTGCAAAAATAGCAACTATCGTTAGAGAAGCAGCAGCAGCAAACAACAATACAAAAGTCAATGGAGTTTAATTTATTTTTAAAGTGGTGCTTTTAAGGGATCAAATAAAAACTAGTAAATATTAAATATAAAAATAATAAATATTTAATTAATAATAATTCATAAATAATAATATATAAAATAAATATAATATATATAATAATTTATATGAATTAATAAATTTTAAATTATTTAATATTTCTTAAATTGAGTATTTTTATTTTTAAATTTATAATAATGTAATAATTTTAAATTATCTAATAATTATAATTAAAAAAATTTGTATCACAGTCATTTCACGAATAAACATTTTATTTTTTAACAAAAATGCTCTTTGAAATTGATTCCACTAACAATTACAATTGTACTTTTCGAAAGTGTTGATGATGAAAAATAATACTCACATTTTTGAAAATTGCTGATAAGGTAGATTATTTTTTGTGCTGAGCAATGTACCGACATGAGTTTAATGATAAGAACGGAATCTTCTTGGCACGAGTCGAACGTTCCAAAACACGTGGGACGCGAGCGGTCAATCGCGAATCGCCATCAAATTGTTATTGCAATAAAGATTCAATTTTAGACAGTGTCGTGATTATTAAAAAATTCTAGTTACTCATTAAACTTAATTAATGAGTAACAAGAAATAATTACACGTCCATCAAAAACACTCAAGTTCAAAGTTGAGAGGTTAACTATAACGCTATGGAATCAGACTCTTATTATGAACCTGAATCTGATGAAAATGACAATAAAAAGGAGAAAAATGATGAAGTTTTTCCAGAAGATTTAACAAAAAGATACAAGTGTACTTACCCAGGGTGTAAAGCCACATTTCCAAGGCCATCTCGCCTTGAACGACACATAAATGTTCACACAAATAAGGTAGGATATAGCTGCTAAATCAGAATTTTTTTCTACTTATCAGCTAAATATATATTTAATTGCCTTTTTACTTTTAGAGACCTTATAAATGTACTCATGAAGGATGCGACAGAGCATATACAAATTCATCCCATCTTAAAAGACACTTGGAAACTCACAATATAATTAACAAATCTTTTCAGTAAGTTTACAAACTAGAATGTTTTTTAGTCGTAACCATTGGATGTAAGTTTAATAAATTGTATCATTTTCAGATGCCAAGTTTGTAAAGCTACTATGAGTACATATAGTAATCTAAAACGACATTATAAAAGAACTCATAATAGTAGTAGAGAGCTTTATTGTCTTGAATGTAAAACATGGTTCACAAAGAAAAATCGTTTTGAAGAACACATGAAGATGCATACAAATTCATCAACATTCAAGTGTGAGAAATGTGGTAAAGTATTTCAAACTCACTTACAACTGATGAATCATCAAGTCAAACATCATGAACAGAAAAAGACTTATACATGTCCAGTTGCAAACTGTACCCAAGTATTTGACAGATGGTTATTAATGTTGAAACACAAAAGAACTAAGCATGCAGCAGGTAAGAGATTGTTTTACCATGCATATTCTTTGTTTATAAGTGTATTGCCAAGTCTGCAATTTTTTTTCTCTTTCAGAGCATCCCTGTTTGATGTGTGATAAAACTTTTACAAGCAAGTGCGATCTAAGAGCTCACAGCAAAGTTCATTCGGAAAATAGGCCTACAATTGCTTGCCCTTATGAAAAATGTTGCAGGCTCTATTACTTTAGAAGAAATCTAGATGCTCACATTCGTTCTAAGCATATGGGTAGTAAATTTACTTGTGACATGTGCAAAAAAGAACTATCCTCAAAGCAAAGGATTAAAGAACATATAATCAAAACGCATCTGACAACTCCGAAACCTTTCAAGAGAAAACCTCAGAGCTTGAGAAAGGATGCTGGAATAGCCAAAACGTCTATTATTTCTTCACTAACTGGCATTCAATTGGGAGTTAAAGCTGGCATACAGTTAATGAAACGAAAACCAGAAGCACTTCTCAGAGACCAATTGGTTGAGGATAGCTATAGCTCTTTTTCAGAGGACGATAAAGCTCTGAGCATCCGAGTGCAAGGAGTTTGAACTTGCAACATTTTATTTATAATTTTTCTAGAGTTCCTATTACTACTCTAAGTAAATATTTATAAAGATTGTTGAAAAACCAAGTAAAAAATATATTTTCTATGAAAATAATTTGTATTTTTTTTACCAGTAGGTATGCAAAAAAAAAGTCCCTAGCACCCAGCTCCAAATGTAACTATAGCGTCCTAGCTTAGGTAATCATGGAGGTAGACCGTTGCCTTGGCATCAGCGCGCGCGCAACCCGTATGTAGTACGTGTATTTGACGTAAAGCGTAAACAAACTAGTTCGGCCCACGAGAATCCAACGACGGTGCGGGCGACATAAAATCGCGGATTCAATTATCGCAAGTGCATCGGCCTCGCGAAAATGACTTCGTTGGATTTGAGACAGCAGAAACTCGAGCAGCAGGTAAACAAATGTCTCGTCTCTTTTTTTGGTCAGTTTCGGCGAGAAAACTTTAAATACGAGGGTTGGCGTTGCGTATACATTGTCAATCGCACGCGACCTCCCTCAACCCCCTATATGTGCCTATAACCTTTTGAACAGTCGATCATTCTCAATGCGCGCAGTAACTGCTTTTGCATAGATGTACATATACAATACAATATACCTGTTATATATGACTCATATCTCGTAGTCAGTCAATACTTTTGCTTAAAATTGATAGACTTTCAATATTTATCAATATATTTTTGAACAAACGCGCGACAGTAACGTGCTCTTGCTCGATTCAGCACTTGCTCCACTTTGTTGATTTTGTAATTATTTCGTGGATTTGTGCGAAAATTTTTCCGTGTTGATAACTAGAACATTTGTTTTTCACTTTTTGTTATATTTCAATAGTTTTCAATTGCTAAAAACCTTTTAATTTGGATATTTCTCAAATCATGTAATTAATAATGCATACCCAAGCTGTTTATAGAACTCTTTAAAATATTCAAGAGTTACTCATTGTGTAAAAATGCTCTGTGTTTTAGAGGCAACTGATTGCTCAAAAAATGAAACAGAAAAGACAAACCGGAGCTGGAGGAATGGTACAAGCGTCTAATGTATCTAATGCTCATCTGACTGGTCGGTCGTCAGCATGGCAACATACAATACACGGTAACGTTTTTTTTTACATATTGCTTATTTTGCTTTGCTTTATTACTTTTTATTTTGATAATCATAGCTTGCAAATGTTTAAACGCTCATTAATTTCAGGTTACGATGGCCCTTTACATTACCCTATGTTTCCAGGTCACCCAGATACAAGTACACTGCCTGAAAATAGGAGCATGGAGACTGAATTAACTACAGGTAATATTTACTACAGCAATACATGGAAAATTTCAGTTTCTCATGTTTATAATTATTACATTTTAGATCTTAGTGGTGAAGGTGTTTTTTACGATGGAGCAGATGAAGAATCTTCGCCAATAGAACTTTTATCGCCAACTGAAACACTTGCATGTGCATCACCCCTTAGAGTAGCACCATCAGATGGACCTTTGGCTGTTGTGAACAGAGAAAACTCGGTAATGCACAGTTTTATTTGTAACTTTAAATTATTTTCAGGGCTAATGTCATATTATTATTTTTAGAGCCCAGAACTAGAGGGCAACGTGGAAGGTAACATAGAGCACTTTGTGTTACAACCAGCCAACAAAAAAATGCATTACAAGTGTAGAATAACGAGAGACCGAAAGGGTATGGATCGTGGTCTTTATCCAACCTATTTTCTCCATTTAGAACGAGAATACGGTAAAAAGGTAAAATCTGCAATCATAATTTCATGTAAAGTTATATAATAGACATTGAGGATAAAAATTAATGAGAAACATATTTAATAGGTGTTTCTACTCGCTGGACGTAAGCGGAAGCGCAGTAAAACAAGCAACTACCTGATTTCCACTGATCCGACTGATTTATCACGTGGCGGCGAAGCCTACATAGGAAAACTAAGATCAAATCTCTTGGGAACTCAATTTACCGTGTACGACAATGGTTACTCGCAGCTGAAAGACGATAAACGGGAAGAGCGAAGATCTAATCCGAGACAAGAGTTAGCGGCAGTAATATACGATACGAATGTTCTCGGTTTTAAGGGGCCTCGAAAAATGACTGTTATCATTCCTGGGATGACTCCCGATCAGAGGAGAGTAGAAATTTGTCCTCGGGATGAATCTGAAACTTTATTAGGTGAGCATCTCGCTTTCCAATACTCGCTCATGGTTTAATTATGACTTTCACTGATAAAATTTGATTTCAGAATGTTACAAATCCAAAAATATGGATAATCTCATAGAACTGCACAACAAAACACCAGTGTGGAACGACGACACGCAATCGTACGTCCTCAATTTCCATGGTCGCGTTACACAGGCCTCGGTAAAAAACTTTCAAGTAGTTCACGATACAGACCGTAAGTTTGACTCGTTCACGCAAAGATTTTTGATGGTTCTCTACAATTGAACAATCAACTTTATGAAATAATGTGCACTTTTAGTGGACTATGTCGTGATGCAGTTTGGCAGAGTGGCAGAGGACGTTTTCACAATGGATTATCGATTTCCTCTGTGTGCACTTCAAGCGTTTGCCATAGCCCTCAGCAGTTTCGACAGTAAGCTGGCATGCGAGTAATGCATTTTAAAAGCGACACACGGCACGAATTTAATACACCGAACGCGACACGCGACAGACAATCTATTCTCATCGATTTGTTTTCAGCTTTCAAAGCTGCGCCTTTGCAAATCGTTAAAGAGCCATATCATTGTAAAAAATTTATCGAGAAAAATTATGAATATTTATGTGAAACGATAAATCGTTTCGCATTGTTAAACGAAGCAGTCGTCGTATCGCGTTTGGATAGGAGTAAAATTACTTCAAAGCATTCTCAGGTGTGGAGTTTTATTGAGATTTCGTCTATGTGGTACTTTTACGAATTACAATTGTCTCCCGACCTTAAAAGTATACCAAGAATCATATGTGTGTATAAATTCAAAGAGTGAAATCTTATCAATTTTTCATGGAGTTTGCGTGAAAAATTAATGTTGATAGATTTACGTAAAGTTTTGATTACGTAAAGTAATGTATAAATTAAGTTTTAAAGATCTGATCAAATATTTTTTTACGATCTTTTCGGAAATAATTTGTAAAAAGAATTCGGAATTTTCGCAGCAAGAGTATTATTAGTGAAAAAATTTGATAAAAAAAATTAAGCTTAAGGCCCCCCCCCCCCGGACATGTATATAGATATAAAAATACGTGTGAAAACAGGCAACCATTTGCTCCGTGATTACTTTTTGATGCAATAAAATTGGGATTCGACAGATTTGTGATAATAAATACCTTTTGCTATACGTAGTTTGCGCTAAAACAGTTCTGAATGATTTCGTGCCGCCGTTTTATCAGAAAAAACATCCAAAAAATCACGATCGAAATTTATGTTATAAAATCAATAATAAACAAAGAGCACGCTGTCATTGTTTACATGGATGATAGCTGGATTTATTATTCAATTTCTGATTTTTTTTCCGACTAAATGGCTACACAGAATTATCCGGAATTGCTTTAGCGCAAAATACATACCAAAAGGTATTTGTCATAAATCTGTTGAATCCCAATTTTGTTTGATCAAAAAATTATCGTGGAGCAAAGGATCGCCTGTTTTAACATGTATTTGTATATCTATATACATGTCCGGGGGGGCCTTAACAGAAAAAATATTATATAAGTTTTTTTCAGAACTTGCTTTTACTACATGCATAATTTATTGTAAATGCAGTAAGTACTTTTTGTAGATGAAGAGATTTATCGTGCAATCTTTTTTATGCCATTACGGAATTATCAAAATATCGAAGGTATTACGAAAAATCTCGTTATTTCTGACATGTTTGAGCTTTATAATTACTACCGGTCAATTTTTTAAACAGCAGATAAATGTGTCTACATGCATAAAAGAATGATCTTTATGTGTTCAACGCAAAAATAAAATGACAAATACGAATGCGCGTGTTGCCAGCGTTACGTGGCAACAGTACAGTATTAATTGTAGAAGGCAAAACATCAAGAGGCATTTTTCATGAAGTGTAGTATAAACGCTCTTGTTGAAGAATTGATTATCTTGTACTTATGTTTAAGTTTAGAATTAATCTTGGAGGATTGAATATGTACATTATGCAACGTGTGAGATAATTATTAAAGTCTGCGTAATAGTTTTACTAAAGAAACGTTAAAATTGTGAAAAAAAAAAAGATTTGTTGTTAAATGTTACGTGGTAATTCATAAACACGGTAGTAACCACTAAACAGTCAAGACAACATTCCACTAATTTTGACACAAGATATGATTGCGTTTTCCTATTTTTAATATGCATTTAATGAATCAATGGATTTGAAAGCGTAGGTAGGATTTTTATAATATGCGAATTATATTATCATTATTTTCCACAGGTAATTCATTTAAATTTATTTTGTTGCACACTCAAATGTATACCATCAAGCTCACAAGCAATATATTAATAAAATGGCATACAGTGTGTCTAGTCTATAATGGAAAAACACAACGGCGTAAAGATATAATATGTATATGACAGATATTTTACACTAGGTTTATGATTTGTTATATATCAACTACATAAAAAATTTTAAGCACTATGTTCTTCAAACAATAAATTTTTTCGTAATCTCAACTCTAATTTTTCCAGTGTCTTTGTCAATCATTATTAAAATCTCTTTAATTAACAACTAGTTTTCTCTAACCGTCTTCGCAGGCAGAGATGGTGACTGAACGATGGTAAAGCGAGTACAGGAATAATATAAGGTAAACAATTAAATGCATTTTGTAAGATAAGAATCTTTATTTTTCAAATATAAAAGTTAAATTTTAGATGTGTGAGCGAATTCTATACATTTTGAAAGTAAAATAATGGCGATGGGTTTTTATGTTTATTAAAAAATTGAACACGCAATTTTACTTCACGAGCCACATACAATCTTAAGGCACTTGGGTTTACAATAATATGGAGCATAAACGCTTGCGTATGATTTCTTTTTAATTCATTACAATTAATAAGTGTGTACTAGGTTCTCTTAATAAGTAAAATAATACACAAGTGCTACTGTATAAAATTTTCACTTGAAAAGAAATGCTTCCAATTTCACCTTATACAAACTTATAATTATATTATTTAAAATCGTCTTTCATTGATCACTGCTAAATTTTACATTTTGTTAAATAAATAAATTAATTTAAGCATAATAATCTTCTAATTATTGTGAAAATTATTCAATATTAATGTTTCCTGCTATCAATATTTAATCTGTTCTTGAAAATCAAAAATATTGGTGATTCTGTATGTCAAAATATATAATTTTTTTTCAAATTTAATCAACTTTATTACGATTACTAAATTACAGGTTGCATTCAATATGCCAATAAAAATTTCGCATTGTGAGTGTATATAGATGATTTAATTGTTAAAAACAAGAACCTCTATTTTTTTTAATAAAGAAGTACAAAAACCTATACGTTTAGAAACAATTATTATACGATCTCAAATATAAAAAGTTTTTCTTTATAGTACAAGAATGTGTGTCTGATTTCATGGTACAAAAAAAGATACGTTAACAATAAGCAACAATATAGCTCAATAAATATATGATCTGCGAATTCTCAAAAAGCGCATTATTAATCGTTTTTACATATTTTTTACCACGCTAAATGGCAGCCTGATTGACCGTACAAATGATTGTACGCTTTCCACTTTGAAATGGCAAATTCGACGGGTCAACAATTAAAAAAGTCATACAAAATACCAAGATTATGCATCTTTTGGAATATTTTTCATATTTAGATGTTTTGAAATGTCATTGCGTTTTCGAATATTTACAATTCTAATAGAAAAATAGTCATTTGCTTATAAAGTTTTTTCAAATCCGGGCACAATCCAGTATCTTTGTACTATTTTTCCCCAACGAATAGGTATAACTGCTTTCAATTTTTTTTTTACAAATCGTATCCTATTATGTTACTTGAGGCTTGGCCTGGCAAATTTTGGAGCAGGAATCCGAGAGGCTGGTCTTGGTATTCCACTTGAAGTACCATTGGCAGTTTTGGCCCCTCCTGTCCAATTGGCCGGGCGTCTTAATTTGGTTGCATTTGTTGATGGCATTCCAACAGGCGCCTTGACGAAAAAACAATAAATCAGTCTAATTTTTATTGTTTATCAGTGAAAACATTGTCAACACTTACTTTTAATTGTTTAGGTTGCATGTTATCGGCAGCATGTATATTTTCTTTCTTCTCCTCAATATCAACATTATCATTTCCTACAGACAAAATCATGTACAAGATTTGTTTAGCTCTAAAAACTTGAGCACCGGTAAATGTTTCACATACCTATTGCATTTATTGCTTGGTCCGAACTTGCGGGACTTGTGGTTATGGGTGAACTGGTTTTTGCCGCAAACTCTGCGCTATCTGAAGGTGAGGTACTTGCACTATCAGCACTTTCTGCGTAACTTTTTGCATTTCCATTTTTCAAAATGGGAGAAGGTAAATCTTGTACCCAGTTATTTTCGAGAACCACGTGACCCTTGACTTTTGGAGTTGAGCCACCCAATTTTCCAGCTAAAAAGTTTTATCGCATAAAATACATACTTTTAGACAACATGAGCGTTTTTTTTTATGGCGACTAAAATTTGCTTACTTTCTTCCATGCTTCCAAGTTTTTTCAATAATGTTAGATTTCTTGGTTTTATTGTGTAAGAGGCTCGGCTGCTGTCGGAGCAGAAGCTCATTCCGTCTTGGAAATCGGGTGCACTATGTACGCTTGCGGTGCTGTCAATGCTCTCCATTGAGCGACTATCACCTTTCGAGAGCTCGGAATTCTTCAAGTCTTTTGTTTGCAAAAGACGACCTTCCGATTTGAATCGACTCAGAGTATTCATGTTACTCGCGATGTTTGGTTGTGATCCTTTGCCAAATCTAGTACCTGATGCTGCTTCTAATCCGAATTTTCCAGGAGGTCTCATGTTTGCACCGAGATTAGGATTTGATTTTTGAAACAACTGCGGTAATCTCGACAACTGACGCGGAGCTTGAAGTTTTGATTGCGCTCGTTCTGCTGGTTTTACGAATGTGCTGTCCATTTTATTTTCGTTCAAATTATTGTCATCAATATTATTGTTTTTAACGCTGCTGCTCTTCTTGTAAGTATTGAATCTTTGTGAATTTAAATTATTGCTAATCTTGGTGTTGGCAACATGCGCTAGAGGAGCTACAGTAGATGATTTATTCGTGTAATTTTCTGAAACTCGCGGAGCTTTTGATAAACGACTCCCAAGTTTATTATCTTTCTTGTAGGTATTGAAGCGATTCTGGCCTAAAGCTTGAGATTCCGCTACTTTTTTATTGGCATAGCTGAACAGCAAGAAATATATTAATGGTTGTTACTAACAACAAATATCAAATGGATTTGGAAACTTACCTCATGCGTTGCATGTTGTTATTTGCTTTCGAATGAATTTGCTGTGATGCATCGTAAGTTTCGTCGAGATTTTTCTTGACATTTTCAGATTCAGGTTCAACCCCGTTTGACGACCCGGCCGAATTTGGGCGGTCGTAAGTGACGTCAAGTTTTGGCTCAACATTCGATAATGGAGCCGCAGCAGTGAAAGTTGAGTCAAACTTGATTCCGGCACTCCTCCGAATTTCTTGTAGTAATTCTGCTCGCAGATTTGGTATAGCGTCGTACGTCGTATCCAAAGCAACTTTCGTAATTTCATTTGACCCCTACAATACATAAATTTTTTAATAAATGTTGAAATGAGCAACATTCAATTATTTGTAACTAGTCTACAAATTCATATTGTACTCACACTCAGACAAGGGATATTTTTATCAGGCAATTTGTAAGCATCAAATGTTGCATCTAATCTATCTCCGCTAGGAGATGGTAAAGTTGATTTTAAATCGAACGTTAAGTCAGTCTTATTCTCATTATTTATAGTCTGTGTTATGGATAAGATATCAGTTTTACTTTGAGGCAATTGATCCAGAGAAATCGTTCTTGTTGAATTCAAAGAATTAGGAGCAGAGATAACGTGTGTGCTGTTTAGTAAATTTTCGTGTGATGATAAAATTTTTGTACTATTTGCTTCATCTGCACTAACTGGTGATGGAAAACTCGTAAATGTATCATTTGACTTTGAATTCTCATTGCTTGTATAAGTCTGATCTGAACTTTTCAGATCCATAGCTTCAGAATAAATGCAAGTTTTATCGCTCAATAACTCGTTAACAAACGTCTTATCATTAAGATCAAACGTATCTGAGATTTTACAAAATGTCCTATCTACAAGCATAGTATCATCACCGCTTTGTTTTAAAAACTCAGCAAGCATAGTAGTGTCCTGCACTTCCTTGAACATACTAGCTTCCATCATAGAATCTGTTAAAATTTGGGAATCGACTAAACTATTTCCTCCTACTGCTGTTGGTTGGACAGTTTCATCGTTTCTCCCATC
Source organism: Galeopsomyia nigrocyanea (assembly GCA_035047105.1). Taxonomy (NCBI): domain Eukaryota; kingdom Metazoa; phylum Arthropoda; class Insecta; order Hymenoptera; family Eulophidae; genus Galeopsomyia; species Galeopsomyia nigrocyanea. Next base: position 9,344,956 of record JAWWMK010000021.1, on the reverse strand, counting down.
AGACATGATTGACGAATACAGAAGAGAAGGCTGCGACACATTCATTAGGAAACTACTGACATCAGGATCACTCATTTCACTCAACATAGACATCCCCTCCTTTGATTTGGCCAGATTCAGAAAAGCTTCCATACTAGCCTGACTGTGTATCGAAGATGGGCTTTCTGCTAAAAATGTTGATAATACTTGGTTTGTTTTTGGGCGTAGCATCATAGGTATACTGTCTCTCCTTTCTTTCTGTGTAGTATTATTGATTTCCTGATTTATTACAACATACAGACTCATATGAAACATTGAAAATATTAAGAGATCGTCTAGAGGTTGAGCACTTTACATGCAAAAGAGGGTTTTGCGCACAAACTGCTTGCCCTCAGACCTACTCAAATACTAATTTTATTTTAATATAGATTTACCTGTACAGGAGATTCAAGAATTGGCTGTGCTTTCCACACATTAGCCGATGGACGTGATACTGCTTCTGGAGCAAACATAGTATCAATATTTTCAAAACTCAATCTGTTGTTTGATCGCCTCTTAATCCTGGTAAAGGTCCTTGTATCAATGGATCTTCTTGAACCTACAGATTAATGCTGTTTATTAACGTGATAAAATTATAAAGAATTAAAATTAACCATAAAAAACATACTGCTGTCAGATTGAGCTCCATCAGATTCTGGCACATCTGCGTGGAGCCACGCATCCAAGTCCTCAATCTTTGTTTCAATGCTGTTTCTCCTTGATCGGCTTCCAGTTGAGTACAACCTGTAAAAACACCAGACCACAATTGAATCATTATTGCATGACAGACTGTTCTAGTTTGTACTTTTGACTCAAGGTCAGCTAAAGAACATTAATTATTTCGTGCAAGTTTCTTCATAGTGAATGATGAGCTTGTCAATAGAGAATGAGAAACAAAAAATGGTGACAATAAAACTAAAAAAAAATTGTCAAAACACTATCGGTGTTTTATGTTTGGCGTAAACTTTCAATTACAGTATTTGCACGAGAAAGCAGAGGTGGATATAAACATAAAAGCAGAGTGAAGTAGCCTACCATTTTTCGTCAGCAGTGTCGTCGAACGCATTAACGTCGATGATGGAGAGTTCATCGTCGTCGGGTGTCCTGAGAGGAAGCACGACATCGCCGAGCATCCGGCGTTGCTCCGGATCATAGTTGCTTGCCATTCTCGATTGGTGCACAGCTCGTGTCGAGACTGTCACATCGGCGACGGCGACTCCGAAAATACACGACGGTGCATCTCCGCGTAATACCGTTAACACACAATATACACACGCAATCACGAATGGCTGTATATAGCAGCAGCAGCGCTGTGCCTCTCCTTCTCTCACTCTCTCGCTCTCTCTCTCACTCTCAATACCTGTCGCCACTCGCGCCTGCACTGAGGAATTTCAGTTACACCGCGCAAAGTTTGAAGAAAAAAAAACGTTGAACGCGCCCCCGCAATGTTTACTTCGTGGAATCCGAAGCGAGCGCGAAGATCCAAAAATCTCATGGGCACGGACTGCACAGTAGAAATGCTTGACTACTGAACGCTGTTTTGATACTGCGGACGCTTATCTGCTCGTTACAGCTGTTGCGCGCGCCTGCGCAAATCTCTTGTATTAATGCCTTGCCATTTTCAAATGTTCTCTGTGGTAGTGAGTCACTTTTGTGTAATTATGCATATTCAGAAAGTCGCTCAAGTGCACACATTGCATATCTTGAGCGAATAAAGTTGCAACAATTTTTTAACAATCTTTACGTGCAGAATATGAATTAAACTTTAAATAAATTACTACACATTTTTTAAACTGCGAGCGCATATAAACAATGATAAAACACCATGATCTTTGACAAATGAAGTATAGTGCGAGCAGCACTTGTTGCGTGCTTCGTTTACAAGTATTTGACCGAAATTTAAAAAACCGTTTAGATTTCTTTTTTGGTAATTTTGGAAAAGTTTGATTCTTTTTATTATCACCGGGGCTAAATCTACACAAAAAAATTAAAAAAACGGCTTTCTAGACTAATTTTTCATTCCAAATAAAGTTA
>JAWWMK010000021.1:9255269-9342804 GCA_035047105.1 Galeopsomyia nigrocyanea | reverse complement strand
ATAAAATTATTATTACAATTATTATTGATAAACTAAACTTTTTTACAAACAATAATATTGAGTTGTTTAATAAAAAAATCACTAAGATAAAAAAGTTTTTGGATATGTGATTTCAAACTCGAAAAATTGGAGGTGTAATTTTCCGATTAAAAAATTTGTATGTGTGATTTTTTGTCTCGGCAAACTGGAGGTATGATTTTTACAAACTACTTATTGGAGGTGGGATTTTTTTCCACTGACCCGACGAATTTATCCTTAAAGCGCACAGTTGAATATTTGTGGAAGAAACAAGGAAAAATCGGATTTCCGTGTTACAAGACTCGCAGAATCGAGAAAATAATATTTAGTTAACGTTCAATTGCAGATTTAACCAGCGACTGTTCGTACATAACAGACGAGCGTCGGAGTCGACGCTGGAACCTGCAGGAAATGTCGTACAACTACAACGGCACGCAACTTTCTCTGAGTTGCGGTTACGACTCGATCTACCTGTTCGACACGAGCATGAAGTACCCGATCGGTAGTTTCGGCTCCAACTGCCTGCACACCGACGAGCAAGGCGTCACCTCCAGCATAACGGGCAGCGTGGTTTACGGCCTCGAGTACTTTGGCCAGAGAAGCGATTTCATGATCGCCATGGCAAGAGGACACGAGCACGTGTACGACGCGACTTGCCCCGAATATCCCGAGTCGTGCAAACGCACCAGCCTCTACATCTGGGACAGCTTCAGTCAGCAACTCATTCGCAGAATTCCCATGGACGAGCGCAACTGGAACTTTGCGGCTCACCCTCATCTGCCCGTCATCGCCACTGCACTCGACCAAAAGGGCATTCAGCTCTGGAACGCCATGTGAATTTGTCGATTACAACCGCTCTCTCTCTATTATATATGCTGCTGCCATTAACGTGCGAAAGTAATTGAGTCAATTGGGATACGAGACACTGCCTATATACTTTGGCGTGTCAGACAACTGCCAACGAGATTTAATTAGGCTTTTGATTAAATCCTCTCGACTCGGCAAACCTAAATCGAATCAATATTTATCGAGTCTTGCTGACAAGTCACTTCAATGCGCTGTGAATATTTAATAATGTATATTTTTGTAAGATCATCTCGGTTTCTTATAAGTTTATGTGACTTTTAGATTGTAACGATTCTGTATTTTTCATTTCTTACCAAATATTTTAAAAATTTTTATAATTACTTGATTGCCGTGTAAATATTTGATATACATAATAGATATGTAATGAATAAGTTTTTATAAAAATTAATCATTTTCGTCAATGCGTCATGTTTTTATAAAGCAAGTATCAACTGAATAGATAAATATGTAAAATTAAATTTGCTCATTAAAAATGTTATTTAGTGAGATTCCTTAAAATCATCGTATTTTTTAAAATTATAGTAATTTTCGAAAATTTCAGTTAATTATATGTATACCTGTAACTCATCATCTATATATTTTACAAAAAACTCAATCTTGGGCAGTTTAACGCAATACATTCTGAAACTATAATTATTAAATATATTGAACAAAAATGAAAAAAATATGAGCAACTGTGTTACTTTATTTTCATGCGATAATTTTAGGCAATTTATCCTCGAATTTTGGGTCCACTGTAAGACAAATTTAATAGTTTATGTTACATCCAATAGCTGAAGTAGAAAAGTATTGTTTATGCGAGTGAAATTAGTTTAGTCAAAGATAAATAGTACTAATCTCTGGTTTAGTATCCTTTCTGACCCGACAGCAGTTATTTAAGTGGGTATATAGCTCAACTCGGATCATACAATGAGTGAGCAAATTACTCCACTACAAATGATCGTAAATATAGGAAATACACGGAAAACTGCGCGGAAAGAATTTTTTTTGTAAAGTCTGAATGTCAAAGATGCTAAACAAAACTGAACTGAAAAATATCAAATGATTACTTTTCATTCAGTATTTATATTTATTCACTATTTTCAATAGTATTTCTATTTTGCTAAGCTCGCAAAAAAAAAAAATAGGAATCGAAACGATACTTCGACAATTTACGCACTACGAGATCAGTGAGATCTTTCTAAATGTATTTGAAAGGGTAATAGTCTAGGCGCCTAAGAAGGTTTCGTATATACGGAGAAGACTTAGAATTGCTGCTGAGTAAGATATCTTTTAGCTACTATAGTCTTGACTCGCGCAGAAGACTAGTTGTCGAATCCTCGTTTGACTCTATACGGTTAACAAAGAAGTTATCAATCATTTACTAAAAAGAGTAAATTCGAAAAAAATGAATGAAACTCAAACCTTTCATAATATTCCTACTTTTTGAATGAAAATGACAAAAAATTGTTGGCTTTACAAGAAATGATGATTTTATTGCTGACTTCCGTTCGACAATTCGACAGAAGCTAATTTTATCCAAACCATTCATTGCTGATGATGCATTTATTCGAAATTGCTTTACCAAATGAAAATAAAGAACGATATATAACTTCTATAATTAAATTTCACGTAAAAGTCTATTTAACAATATGGATGAAAAAAAAATTGTTCCAGTAGCATGTCCACTTTGTGCTGCTCCATTCACAAAGACTCAATAATAAGTGTTAAAATGATCGACGTGTATATTGTGTCTCAATTAAAAGGGAGCAAGACAGTCAATTATCGATAAGGTGGAGGTCAACGGCTCTGACTGTGTGACTTGCCGAAGATTATTTTATTGATTCTCTATATTATCGTATAGTAGTGAGTGATAATACATGCTTCATACTTTTTTCGAATTTTACATAAATATATCAATTATTTTGTTATTAGACAGCGGAAAAGTTCTATTGATTAGTCATTATGATCTATACAAAAAAATGTATATGATCGAAGGAGGAGCCGTGCTATGTTGGAAATTTTTCCTAAAAAATGTATAAGCGTGAAGGAATATTTTTCTCTTCAACTATGCGCCTCTCTGTTATTATTTCGCGTAGTTTGCGCGCGATCTTATTATCATCTCAACGATCAGACAATAATTGTGCGTGAAATGAAAATAAACTAGTTGCGCGCACAGGTATAGATAACATCGGACGAGCTGAGTATATACAAAAAGAAATAACACTCGGTTTGCAAAATTAATTACAGCGAGTCGCCTTCTCTTATTCTTTAATATTTAGCGATCAATAGCATTCCTTTTTGACCCTGAAGTCTATGGCAGCTCAAATATTCTCGGAATTCTTGCGTGAAGATTTTCATGCTCGCAGAGCTATTAAATAATATTAAGAAATTCCTCGAATTTGACACTTGACTAATGACGGATTATTATGAACGACCGAAATACCTAAAAATGTGGGAAGCTCGTGCGCGATAAAGCTTCCGGTTATAAACATGGGCAACAACAGATCATCGCGCGAATCCAGAGATATTATTCAAACCTGCTACTGTCCATTCTCTGCAATCTCGGCCACAAACAAAAACTCCCAAAACAAAACTTCCCCTTTCGCCAACGGACATTCCAATGCAGCAGCAGCTACAGGCATTTATATAAAAGAAAGAATAGGAATCACGCGTCAGTCAAAAGCCGGCGGTAGGTGCGCGCGCATCCGCAAATCATACGAGTTGGTGCTCGTCTCTCTTTCTCTCTCCCACGGTGAGTCAGCAGCAGCGAGTTATAGTGGTAGCTGAGCTGAGCGTCTGCGCGCTGTAGAAAATTCCATACGACGATTACGTGCGTCGAAAGAGCGAAGCTTGTCAGTCGCGCGCACGCTCGCCATCGGTCTGCACCTTGCAAGCAATACACATAGACTATAAACTGCGGCAAGCTCCAAAACTGCGGTATTTGCAACGTAATAAATCCAAGTAAGAGGATCGCGACGCAAGCAAGAAACAATTGACAGACAGTTGGGCAAATGGTGCATCGTAGTGTGTAGTAAGCTAGTGTCCGAACCGTCGTCGTCCCTGCATGTGTGTGCGTGCGCACTTGGTAAGAAGAGGAGTCGTCGTCGAGGCGAGCTGCAGCAGCACGGGGCAGCAGCAATTATGATTGTGCGAGAAAAGCCCCGATCGAGCTCGGGGATGATGCTGTTGTTGTTCCTTGTTTTCGCTGCCCAAGCACTCATCATTCGGGTAAATACTATAGCTATGATTCATCCATCTTGTCTTTCGTATACATATCTACACACACTCACACGCACGCGAGCACCACCACCACCACGCCCGCGCCGTTTGCTTACTTTCGCCTCTGCTCAGAGCCCCTTTTACGCTTTACTGTGGCTCTCGCTCGCGCAAATAGTTGTTTGTTTATCCGCTGTTCACGCGAGTTGTTGATGCGAAATTTCAGAGTTGAGCCCCTGGCTCTGCATCGTGTATATTTGCCCGTATACACTAGCAATATTTCGGAAAGTCTCGAGCCACGAAGCGAATGTTGAAAGTTTCCATTCGTTCACGCAAGGATCGGCTGGTATACGCTTGCTCTCGCTCGCAGGTCTATACATATCGATCAGTTAGTTAATCGAATTTTAACAAAAACGCACACGCACGCAAAATACACCTACCGAGGCAGCTTTATACGCGGGAAATCCATTTTCGGCGACGAATCATGCATATATACATATGTGTGGCGGCGGCAACAGCGACATCAACAAAAAAAGTCGTATGTATGTATATCGCGAATCGCGATATGAAAGCAACGGCTCGCGGATGACGTCAGTGTTAGTGTTTCTCGTCTTGTCGCACACACTCGCGCAGGCAATTCGATATTTATATAGTCGTGTGGCTGCGAGTTTATTTAAGCGATCATACACACCTTGGGAGGCGCGTGTACTTCAGGCGATATAAATGAAGTGTGGCCGAGACAGACGCGCTCACTCCAGACTGGGTCATTATCAATCCAAAAGTGTCTCTGGCAAAGACCTCGCTTTTCTCTTCCTTCCTTATTTCCTTCATTCTTTACATACCTAATAGCTTATAGTATAGGCGCAATTGGTCGTTATATGTATTCACCAAGCTGACTATCTTGTCATTGAGAGCGCTATGCGTCTTCGCGAGCCTAATGAGATTTAGATAGTGCGTAACTAATCGAACTCGCACTTGCGCGAGCTGAGCCACATTATCGCGACGCTCGTGTACCACGTGTTGTCTAATTTGGTATCGCAATCAAAATATTGTCGAATGCATTGCAGGTTGCTGAAGCGGCAGACGAGGGCCACTGCGTCTGGTACGACGAGTGTTACGAGGCGCCGCAGAAGAAGAACTGCCCGTACGATGGGCCGCCGAAGGAGCTCGTCAACGAGACAGCCCTGGGTATTTTCAAACGATACTGTCCGCACTTGATGCCCAGCGACGGCTCGAATCCTCGAACCTGCTGCAGTCCCAAACAGTTGGACAGCTTCAGCAAGGGCATCGACATGGCGTCGAGCATGCTGCAGCGTTGTCCCAGCTGCATGAGCAACTTCGCCAAGCAGATCTGCGAGTTCACCTGTAGCCCGCAGCAGTCGAACTTCGTCAACGTCACCAAAGTCGTCACCGTAGGCAGTGAGTTCAATTTTACTGGACGATAATAGCTTCTTTTTTTTTTTGATGAATTTGGGAAGCTCTAATCGAGTGAATAGTGTATCGATGAAACGCAATTTGCCGGAAATAGTTGGTAACTGCTTCTCCTCGAAAAGCTATTTTTGGATTTTGATTTTTCAGTGTAAAGTCGGTAAACCGACGCACGGAATCAGTTTAATCGATGCTTTTTATTATGTTATTGTAGACATAAGCTACGTGGACGGGATCCAAGTTTACATGACGCCGGAATACCTGAACGGCACCTACAAGTCGTGCAGTCGCGTGACGATGCCAAGTACGGGCTCGCTGGTATTCGATTTGATGTGCGGCGAATATCCGGCGACAAGATGCACCCCGGAAAGGTGGTTCCACTTCTTGGGTGACGCCACCAATCCCTTCGTGCCCTTCCAAATCGACTACATCTCCACGAGTCAGCCTGTCGGCAAGTTTGTCCCCAATGATCCCGGTGTGACTCCTTGCAATCAACCTGTCGATGTAAGTCCTTCGTCATTTTTCTTTGTCAAGTTTGCCAGTACTCGATGATCAAAGCTTTGATTGCCATGTTTTACAGGCCAACTCGCCAGCGTGCAGTTGCGTGGACTGCGAGGAAAGTTGTCCTGCGCCACCACCTCTACCTCCGCTACCCAAACCCTTCACGTTGATGGGCTACGATGGCTATGCCGTGATTATGACGGTCATCTTCCTCAGTGGCACTGCCCTTTTCATCGTGTCGTTTGTTTGCTTTGACAATCGCGAGAAGATTGGTAAGTTCGGATATCTGATCAATACTTTTCCCTCTCGTTCGGTCTTCCAATATCTCTTTTATCCGTGATATTCTCTCGATCGATAAGATATACGCAGGAAATGTTCTCGAGATTACACATGTTGAATGTTGACTTTCAAATAGTACGATTATTCTCAGCCTCTGATATGCACGATAGTCCCAATTCCATAATAATTTACACCTCGCGAGCTAAGCGTGGAATATGTTGTCGAGATTACATATACTGAATGTTGATGACTGTTTTATCAACGAGTACGATTCAGAACCTCCTATAGTTTTACTTCTATTTTTTTTCTGCAAGCTCGGAAACGCGTTTCTCTTACGTTGAAAAATTTCTGTCTATTCTTTTCCTATCAAAACTCATTGCTCAAAAGAAAGGTGATTCAAGCTTTTACGCCAAAAAAAAGTACCATATTGACGATTACTTTTTTTTCCTCCAAAGCTTTGTTGCCATTTAAAGTCAGTAATTTGACAACTGATTTGCAACTATTATTACTACAATAAAACGCTCTAAACTTTCTCACTACTGAAACAAATTTGCTGGATTCTTTGCTGGTATAGTTGTGCTAGATTTGGAGTATTATGTTCTATTTGCAAATCGACTAATGAATCCTAATTAAATAGAAACGATTAGCATTATTAGTTGAGGAGAGGTGAAGGATTGTATGCACATTGTCCCGATTTATTGGTTGTGGTCTAACTTGCAATGGAGTGTTACAACTTTTTTTTTTCTTATTGTCTTCTTCCACAGGTCTACTAATGTTTTACATTATTTTTTTTTTATCGAGCACTTCACGAAACATTTTTATATTCATTTGTTCGAATAATGAGCTAATTGGAATCAATACGACGAATTATATTTAACTCGCTCATAAAACGAGGCCACAAGCTAGTAGTCAATCGAGTAACGTACCATTATTGAAACTAATTTGCAATTATCGAGTCAGTTAAATGATGTATAGCTGAATTAACAGTCATATGTTTGCAGAAGGAGAATTCTGACTGTCGTGTGTCATTATTATAGTTGCGACTTTTTTTTTCTTGTTTGCATATAAAACAAAAAAGCCACAAAAAAAGAAACTTAATTCGCTGCGGAATTTTACTACTATACTGAGAACTGTGATTTCTTTTTATCGAGCCTCGACGTGAAAACCTGTTTCGCGCGTTGCATATATATTCCGCCTGACGTTCTAATAATAATCATTCGACAGACCGATTACGTCAGTGATTATGATTTTTCCATATTTGAAAATTAAAAAAAAGGATATCCTTTTATACAATCACTCAGTATCTGCTGCACTTTTTGCTCTGTTTATCTGTGAAAACACGTTTGGTGTGTTTCGACAACGTACATTGTCACACACACACATGTTCAATACAAGGGGAGACTCGACTTTGAGATGTGACCACTTCACATAAATATTTCGTGCGTTTGGCCTTGTATCCTCCAAACCGTGATGTCTCCAGTAAATTCGAGAACATTTGCCCAAGAAAGAGAATTTCAACAAAATGTTATTTATTTGTTTTTTTGAGGCCGGTTTATTTTTGAATCAATAAAGATCATAAAACGTAGGGGTAGATTGAGACAGTTGATTAGAAAGTGTACGAATGGTATCCTATGTGTGTGTGTACGTAGTTGCACGAGGGGAGGAGGTAGGCAGACAAGTGGGTAGGCGTCTGGCCGCGGGTCTGCACCAGCCAGGAGACGGTGCCCGTATCGCTCTCGCCGCTGACGAAGAAGACAGCCCTCTGCAATCCAAACGTTCCAGTACGTCTCATAAATCTCTCCAAACCAAATCTCTAACTTTGTTCGCTTGCAATTTATCGTAGTGCTAAAATTTCTTTTTCAACCTTTTTTTTTAATAGTTCACGTAGTTAGTTTATTGATTTGCACTCTAAACTCTAACTTTTTTTTTTCAATAAAATGTCAATCCAATGCCAAGATTGAAGATTAATAGTTATTGGAATGATGTTTGCTGGATTAGTATTGGTAATCTAAGCCAGATTGCGCGATTGCAAAGACTAAACATTAGTTGTTTCAGTTTCGTTACATAATTATAAATAAAACACTGTGGCTTGTGTGTTAGATTGTGTTGTCGATGACCCCCATCGATTGAACTGTACTGTTCGTAGTCTAATCATACATTGCTTTATTGTTGGTAAAAGTGTAGCAAACAAATTGAAATACCAAAGAAGAAAAAAAACCTTTTTGTAATATATATCGTCTCATAGTGAAAGTCTCACTTCAAGGATGTTGCTTGCATGTATAGCATGTGTGCTGCGTGTGTTTGTGTATCACCCATGTTAATGTCTGTGCTTCTTGTGTGTCGCCAAACCCAATAACATGCGCTTTACCAGCTTCTACATATAATCTGCTGCTGCTACTTCTTTCGCTCATATGCTCGTAATATCGAATTGCGCAAGAAAATTTATGTAACGGTTAGGGCCTTTTTCGTGAAATATACACCCGACGAAGTTATCCATGTCACGGCTCTATCGATTTTATATTATCCGACACGAGCCTTGTACTTTTTCCTTTTTTTTTTTCTTCGTATAGCCGACGAAAAAGCGGAAATCACTTTGAAAGAATTGGGACGAACGTTACTTTTTCCTTTCTTTTTTTTTTCGTTTTTAAACAGCGACAAATGCGAAAGAAGGAAAAGACGCTTTAACTTGACGACCAGTGCTATTTAACAATAAAAATAAATGATGCCTCTCTTCCTCTTTACACATAAACGTCTGTCAATCGTGTCAAACTCATCACTTGAAACGCTCTCGTGGTGCATCATTAAAGTCTCAGCTGTGAATTTTCGCGTATGTATGTCGATGTAAAAAAAAAAATTAAACTGTTGAGTCGATTGCCTTTATTTTTTTTCACGACCAAATGCGCGAGCGTCGCATCGATTTAAACTGCGATTTCGTCAATAGATTCAACGTTACGTCAGCGTTGTTGACAAACACACACCTCATACGAAGAGCAGACTGAATAATCAAATTATAATCCAATTTGTTCCTTATCACTCTTCGATTAATTATTTTAGCTGAAAAAGCTTATCTATATCGCGGAGAGACAGAAGATGGAAAAGAACGACGTAAAAAAAAAAAAAAAACGGCGCGGATGGAATGTGTCATGTGTCGTCACTTAGATAAAAGTTTCTATCATTCACGTAACGAGTAAATAACGCAAGGATGTGTTGCACGATTTTTTTTTTCTGTTCAATTTCGCGTTATGTGCGTATATACACGGAAATTTCGCAATTGGCTGGGATTCAATTATCATTTGGCTATACGTTCGTTGCGCAAGCTCGCTCTCGCGATTACTGTCTTTTTCGCGCTGCTGTGACCAACGGGATTTTATAATTGCAACGCTCGCCCTCGGAAGACGGGACAATTGCGCAATAATTGTGCCTTCGATTTCCGCTCGACTCGCTGCATTTTTACTTGCACACGTCGATATCCATAATATCTCGCGAGCCAAGTGTAAAGACTCTCCGACGGACCGACCTTTTTTTTTTACGCGGAGGCTATATTTAGATTCTCGCGAAAAAGTAAAAAAAGAAAGAAAGAACGGATTATATACCGTCGCCGTATGTCGACGATGTTGAAAAGAGAAGGAAAAAAAAAATTATCGCTAAAAAGCTCGTCGATGATTCTTTGGCTGCATACTGTTTCTTTTTTTTCTCTCTTTTGAAATTCTGTGCTGTATTATGCTGTACTTTACTGTGTGCGCTGTATTATATATATTGTACATAGCTGATTATAGCGTCAGCGCACGCTCAGAGAAAGAGACGGAGACTCTGAAGTGAAAACTATTTGCGACGACTTGCGCGCGGGAAGAGAACAAGCGGCTGTCTTGTTCGCGTCGTATGATTAGCGAATTGTCGCGAATGATTATCGTAACACGCTTACGAAAGTGAGTCGTCGGTATATATTCATAAAAGGGGCGAAGAAAAACTTTCTCTGAGCGTGCAAAGCCGACCATTATGCAAAATTTGTTGTCCGTCTGAGAAGGACGGTAAGAGAACGAAGCGATGAAAAATTAATGAAATGACATTGACCATCTTTAGGTGTAATCTCGGCGGACGAGTTGCCTTCGATTCTACGGGAAGAGACTTCGACCTTCCTAGAGCGCCTTGGGGCTAATACCGACAAGTTCCTACAAAAATTTTTCTGCCGCTGGGGCACTGGTGAGTATATATATTACACTTATTCTATATATATATCGCGCGCGCGATCCATCAATTTAGACAATAGACACTCACGCGACGCTCAATCACGATTCTTTTTTTTTCTCTCCCTCTGATTATTATTATACGGGTTAACTTGCTGCATTCAGACAGTGGCTCATTGCTCTTGTGAACCGTGCTGCAATGACCAATATTCAATTACTGTGATTAATGCATTTATTTCGGCTGTAGCTTTGTTGGTAACTTTGATCTCCATTATTGTCGCAGATGACATTTTTTGTTGGATGTACTAGTCGTGACGAAGCACGAAGCATTCGCAGCAATTAAATGTCGAAAATTGACTCATCATTGTAAGGACGATCGTAAAAAAATTTTTTATACTAAACTTTTTAACACTGCTGCAGATTGACGTTGACATTGAAAATGTTAATTTCGCGAAAAAGAACGTCTCTCGTTCGTGACTTTTCGAATAAAACTCGCGATGGAAGCATGATTTTCAGATAAACATAATACGACTAAGATGTATCATTGTAAACAGAGGAGATAATATTTTTTTAAACTTCGCGCAAAACGCGGAACACGCGTTTTTTTTTTACGATTGATTTTTGTCAGTCTGCGATTAGATTACTAATCCGTGACGTGTGCCAAGTGTGCGCGGCGGATGATCAATCGAAACAACAAAAAAATGAAAAAAAAAAAAAAAAAACGCATAGTGAACTGCTGAGACTGTAGAAGAAGAAAAATGTCGACTCGAGGTTCACGTGCGACGAGTAATTCTAAACTTTGCAATCGAGTAAAATATAAAGAGGTGAACAACACAATTTGAAAATTGCACGATGTCGTTATTTTAGTTTTCGCCAGCGTCTGCGCAAACGCGCGAACGCTTTCAACGACGCAGTACACGACGACGATGATGAACTCAAATATACGACTCGGACACGCGATCGTTTTCAATGTTTTTTTTTTTTCAGGCAGACGTACGCTCGTCTGAGAATGTAATTACACCAAGATTCTTAATAACAATGTCGATCTCTCGGCTTGGATATATGTAGCTATTTTTCTGAATTCACAAATAAAATAACTCGATGTAATGCAAGCGATAAGGAAAATTGCGATGAGCATTATTCAGCAGTGACGAGAAAAGTATTTGAAGATATTAAAAATATGCTCGAAAGCGTTTTAGGTGAAAAAATTTACATGCATTCATCCTCCAAACGTATTTCCAACTTTTCGAATAAGGAGAGAAAATACAAGCCGAAAAAATCGCGTGTTTTAACGACTCGAAACGAGCGTACAAACATTATAAGCATCGATCGATTGCGCCGTCCCCGCGCGACAGACAAATAGAGCCTCCCTTGGCGCGCGTTCCACAGTTATAACGCCATCGACTTACTCACTTGATTGTTTTTTTTCTCTCTCTCTACAGCATGTGCGACCTACCCGCTGGCAGTTCTGTTTGGTGGCTTCATATTAGTCGTGCTACTGGGCCTTGGTATCAAGTTCTTACACGTAACCACTGACCCTGTGGAATTGTGGGCCTCGCCAAACTCGAGATCACGAGTTGAAAGACAGTATTTTGACAGCCACTTTGAGCCCTTTTACAGAACCGAGCAAATCATCATCACTTCCGTGGGGCTACCGCCGGTAAGTTGTCTCTCTCTATCTCCCTCGGGTTCTATGACCACGCAATTGACACACTTGAATTCCAAGTGTAGATTATTTGTAATAATGAGTCAGCCGGAGTCAGCCTCACACGACGACGACACTTTTTTTTGTTTGATTTGTTTGGCTAAATGAGACACGAGTGAGTCATACACCTGTAATCTTTTCATTGAAAACATGCTCTTTCTGTTTGATTCAACAAAGGCAATTTCACTGAAATTATGTAGTTGTTACGCGTAGACTAATGACGACTTTTTGTTTTTTTCAGATCGAGCACCTAACGTCAAACGGTAAAATCACGTTTGGCCCGGTCTTCAATGAGAAATTCATGAAAACTGTTCTCGAGCTCCAAGAGGGACTCAAGGCAATCATCACTCCAAGCAACTACACCCTTGCAGACATCTGTTTCGCGCCGCTTTCCGCGGCCTACACCGGCCCTACTACCGTGACGCAGTGTGCCATTCAAAGTATCTGGGGCTATTGGCAGGATAGTCTCGAGAATTTCGACAACAGCTACATCGACGATAACAATTGTACAGTCAACTACCTGGATACTTTTAGATCATGCTCCCAGTAAGTTTATTCTTCTTGCCGTCAAACTAGCCATATAGAAGAAGCATTGTCTATAATATTGGCCATTTTTTTCATAGGAATCCCTACAGTACCAACTGCCTGGCCCAGTACGGTGGCCCCGTAGAGCCGGCAATAGCCGTGGGTGGCTTCATAAAACGCGGCGAAAACCTGCGCAACGTTGACTACGAGAAAGCAACGGCCATCATCCTAACTATTTTGGTCAACAATCACCACAACAAGTCAATGTTGGTGCCCGCAATGGAGTGGGAGAAAAGCTACATTGAATTCATGAAAAACTGGACCAAGACCAGAAAGCCAACTTATATGGATCTCGCCTTCACGTCCGAGAGATCCATCGAGGATGAGCTCAACAGAGAGTCGCAATCAGACGTTTTGACAATTCTCGTATCCTACATCATCATGTTTGCCTACATTGCAATCTCGCTTGGACAAATAAGATCGTGCAGCAGATTTTTGATTGATTCGAAAATTACGCTTGGCCTGGGCGGTGTTCTGATTGTTTTGGCATCGGTCGTATGCTCTGTCGGTTTCTTTGGTTACCTCGGACTGCCAGCCACGTTAATCATCATCGAAGTTATTCCGTTCCTCGTACTGGCCGTGGGCGTAGACAACATTTTCATTCTCGTGCAGACTCATCAGCGAGAAGGCAGACGACCCGACGAGTCGATTCCGGAACATATAGGTCGCACACTTGGTCAGGTCGGACCGAGCATGTTGCTGACCAGCGTTTCCGAGAGTTGCTGCTTCTTCCTTGGTGGGCTGTCCGACATGCCTGCCGTAAAAGCTTTCGCTTTGTACGCTGGTATGGCACTACTCATAGACTTTTTCTTGCAAATTACGTGTTTCGTGAGCTTACTCACTTTGGACACGCTTAGACAAGCAGTAAGTATCACAAGCTCTCTCTTTCTACACACAATAAAACTCGTTTATTAACAATCATTGTTTACTTGCAGAATAATAGATTAGACATATGCTGCTTCCTCAGAGGCTCCAAGAAAGACAGCGGTGAAGAGGTCGTAGACGGACTGCTGTATAAAATTTTCAAAGTGGCCTACGTACCGCTTTTGATGAAGAAATGGGTTCGCGCGGCAGTCATGATTATTTTCTTTGGCTGGCTGTGCACGAGCATTGCCGTGGTGCCTCACATCGAAATTGGCTTGGACCAAGAGTTGTCCATGCCGGAAGACAGTTTTGTTTCAAAATACTTTAAGTTTTTGAACGCCTATCTTTCGATTGGACCACCTGTGTACTTCGTTGTCAAGCAGGGTTTGAACTATTCTGACCCGTCAATTCAGAATATGGTGTGTAGTGGGACGTACTGTAACTCTGACTCTTTGACTTCGCAAATTTTCGTCGCTTCGGAACTATCAAATAGGTAAATAGTTGTAAATTAAAATTTTAGTGATTAAATTTCACCGAAATTACAATGCAAATATTTCCTTTAGGACTTATATTGCCAAGCCAGCAGCTTCGTGGTTAGACGACTACTTTGACTGGGCAGCCTTGAATAAATCATGTTGTAAATATAACGAAACTGACGGTTCCTTCTGTCCTCATTCTTGTAAGCGTACAATTACTGTTTGTTGATAATTTATCTTGTAATTTTGACCATTGTTGCTCATCTATTCAAAATTTTTCAGCTTACGCAAGCGAATGTCGCGTTTGCGAAATCGATAAAAGATCGCCTTTCAACCGCCCAACTTCAAGTGTATTTGAAAAATATGTGCCCTTCTTCTTGCAAGACAATCCGGACAGCTCTTGCGCCAAAGGAGGCCACGCAGCCTACGGTAACGGTGTTAATTATAAACTCGATGCCAAAACTCACATGGCACAAGTCGAAGCATCCTACTTTATGGCATACCATACGATACTGAAAACGTCCTACGACTATTACGAGTCAATGAGACAGGCTCGAATATTATCGGCCAACATCACGAACATGTTGAATACCAATTTGCAAAAGTACGGTTACAAAGAAGAAGTCGAAGTGTTCCCATACAGTGTCTTCTACGTATTCTATGAACAGTACTTGACAATGTGGCCAGACACTCTCAAGAGTATTGGCATCTCGTTGTTTGCCATATTCTTGGTAACGTTCCTACTTATGGGCCTTGACATCTTCTCGTCACTCGTCGTTATTATCACAATCACGATGATTGTTGTGAATATTGGAGGTCTAATGTACTGGTGGCACATTACACTTAATGCAGTTTCTCTGGTGAATCTTGTCATGGTGAGTAGTTTTTTAGGCTTCAATTTAATCAAAATTAAACGAGTATTGGCGAGGAGAAGTAATCTTTTAACTTTAATTTCAGGCTGTTGGTATTGCCGTGGAATTCTGCAGTCACTTGGTGCATTCCTTCTCGGTCTCGGTGCAGCCAACGCGAGTCGAGAGGGTTGCTGACGCACTTACAAATATGGGCAGCTCGGTATTTAGTGGTATCACTCTTACTAAATTTGGAGGAATTATCGTCCTCGGCTTTGCAAAAAGTCAAATTTTCAAAGTAAGCGCGTTTAATTTATTGCCACTACATTTTCACTGCTACAAGTTGTAAACATGGGGTATTGTGTTTTTAGGTATTCTACTTTAGGATGTATTTAGGCATTGTGCTTTTCGGGGCCACTCATGGTCTCATCTTCTTACCCGTTCTTCTGAGTTATATTGGTAAGTTATCGCTCGTCACTTGATGTTTTCTTTCTTAAAACTAATTTTCGTGCCAACACAGTAAGCGCTCTGCATTTAACCAAGAATTTTTTTTTTGTTCAATAACCGATACCAGATACTATTAATTAAATTATTAAGGCTGGAAATATACGCAAATGTGCAAATTCCAACGTAATAATAAAAAGCATAGTCGCGAAAAGCAATATTTTTTTTTAAACCCGCTACTTATCGAATCACGACTATTCGTGATTCTAGGCTCGCCTATGAACAGAGAGAAGCTGGCCAATCACAAGAGAGCAATGCGGAACAATATGGACAACGTGCAAGAGACCTCATTGAACCATCGTGTAAGCAAACCCAAATCTCCTCCCACACCCTCAACTACACCTACCTTCCGAGTGATTGATAACGATAGATAGGTATGGTACCTGTCCAAAGTTCAACCGACGATCCGAATTATTGTGTGATCTTTGCAAAGTCTGTCGTAACTTCCGTCCGTGTTTCTACATTATACGTACACATACATTGCGTGCTCATATAAATGCCGTGATTCGTACAAACTATTGAAAAATATACTTGGATTATGGTACCTGCTTCATAAGCTATCAACTGGAGTTTTTGTTTTAAATAAATTTGTGTGTATGAATTTTTATAGGCTCACATTTAGTCACGCACTCGTTATTTTATGTTTGCAAATTATGTGTTTGGGCTTTATGTTTGTGCACTATGCTGTAATGTTCATGTTTAAATTATACATATAGATGGAAATTTTCTGTAAATTTTAGTAGACAATTTTTGAAATTTATTTGGCAATAAATTTGCTTTAGGTATTTTTTTTTATCGAAAGAGAAATTCCTTAAAAATGTTTCGTTGTGATTTTTTTACGATATTATTAGAAAAAGTCGGAATAGCGCTAGGAGTGTATAACGTTCGATCGCATACTTGTAATTATATTTATATATTTTTGTACGCATCAAATGCTCGAACTGGCGGTGAAAATAAAATAAAACCTTTTTTTATAATAATGGTTTTTAATTTACTATTATTTGTTGCAAAGTAGATGTTGGTGCTGTATTATGCAAATCACTTACCTACTCACTCACCTGCTCACAAAAGTGTTTACCATTTTTTTTATGCACATCCATTGAAATGTTAAACACTTTGATTTTTTTTAATGCTTTTTTTCACATCATCATTTCCTATTCTGCTTTTTATCACTATTGCATTTTCTCTTGTGATTTGTTGGCTTTGGAAGGAAGGTAGGTGTAAAATAAAACTCGAAATGATAGTGAAACTTTATAACCAGCCAAAAGTCGTAAAATTTAACGGTGTATCTTGACTAACGAAGCACCGTCCAATGGTGCAAACAAATTCTCTATACTGCGCACTTTTTCTATTTGGTATCAGTTTATAATCTATCGAGCTTTTTTTCACACTAACGCTTCTAACGTGAAAGAACAATTATCGAGTAGTAGTACTAGTATACTATAGTAGTATCGGTGCTTGTGAGCATGAGAATTAAGAGAGAGCTTATTGCAGACGTGATGTCCCATCGACGACGACGAGAAATCGAGCAGCACAGGGGAGGAGGACGAGGAGGAGGAAGGGGTGATCGGCCAAACGACGACGAACATCCTGACAGCTCAGCCGCACCTCTGCTCCTCGGTGACCCCGACCTACGCCCGTCCACAACCTACGCCAGTATAAACAATATCAATAACGCCGACGACGTTGATTCCCATGACACTTCGTAGGCTAATACACAGCTGGCTCTGGCTGACTGGCGTAAAACAATGTCCTTTTTTTATTGCCAGCTACTGGATTATAAAAAAATCAATTTTTCTAGATAAGGATGTCGATTCCTTATCTCAATCGACTCCACCTATGCATTTTTCTCTCAACTCCCTCTCAGCGAAGGATATTTTTTTAAAGTAATACATATTTTTATCAAGTTTCACGTGATTTTCATTCAAAGTCGCATTATCTCTGTCTGGAGTGTCCTTATACTAGACGATTTTCTTTTGGAAACCGTTACGTGGCCATGCGCGTTGTAACAACTTGGATAATTTTAGGTTTTAATTTACGTAGTTATAGAGAAAAGGCTGGCTCCGTCGATTAATTAAAATCGATTCGACCATGGTGACTTTTTGCCGGAGATTATCGAGAAATTTAGTTTGATATACAGCGAAATTTTCGTTCTAGAAAAAAAAATTGTTTATTGGCGTTGAATCGCCAAGACTGCGGGTTAGTCTGTGTCGCATAAGGAGGCAAAATTGTATATGTCGAAAATGTCTATTCATTAAGTCCTTGTCGTTGTTGGTTGTGGATGTCCGCAACTCGTGTGTTGTGGATATTTGCATTGATTTCGAATCTTTTTTTTTCCGGAAAGTCACGAAGGTTCTTATTGACAACCTGTATCCCATAAACATTTTCAGTATATAAGCTTTTAACGTTATTTATTCGCTGATCTATTTTTCATGCTAATAGATATATTTATAAAAAAAAGAAAACAAGTCCGGCGAATCCAACTCGGCAGTGCACGAATATTACGACCAAATTTTTAGGAATTACAATGTTTCTACGTTATGAGAATTAAATGATTGATTTTCGATTGTTGCTTGTATTAAACAGCGAATTGATTATACGCCAGTATTGTGATTCGCCTTGTCTCGATGTTAAATTTCATTTGCGATCAAATTTCTATTGAAAAAAAAATGTAATCAGTATTGAAAATTCAAGATTTATATCGTGCTCTTGTATATTGTTGAGTGAGATAGCGAAGTTTTCATTGCGTGCAGTGAAACGGCAGAGTGTTTTTTCTAAAAAGAAGAAAAAAAACATTACGGTGTGTTGATGATGAATAAGCCTTCAACCAGTTTACTATGACGAATAAAAATATTTATGTACTTTACGGGTTCTAAGTGTAGAAAATATTGTGCGGATGAGAATTTTGGAGCGAAGGCTTGTAAAACTTTTCAAGTAACAATAGAACATCTGTACAACAGGTGCAATAGATAGTAGGTTTCAAAATCAATCTCAATTTCTTTGACTAACAGCGGTCGTTGATAACGTGAAACTCAGTTTCAACTTAAAATTTGTATTAGGTCAAATTACATCTATATTGAAACCCTTATTTTTATTAAGTCTTTCCACTACATTTAATACATTTTTAAGGGGCCTATGCACTAATTTTTATGTTTCTCGATAGTACGAAGTTTTGCTCTTTTTTTGTAAACAGCGCTGTAGATATTAAATTTGAAAATTTGATACCCGTTCATTTCACGATTTAGTGATAACTGCAAGAAGAAGTATATATTTAAATAAAATTTTCAGCTTTTGAAATGCGCATATTTAAAAGTACTGAAAACTGTGATATGTACTTGAAAATTGAGCTGTTACGAATTTTATAATCAACTGCCCAATGAAACGTCTTATCATCTTTTCAAAATTAATTAAACAGCGATTCTTTTGTATAAACGATCAGTGAGCAGAGTGGTTTAGTGCGAGCTTGATCTAAAATCATTTTATTTCAATGAGCTGCATCAAGTATCGGGCATCACATAAATGCACGCGATTCTTCGTTGAATTTCAATCAAAACATTTTATATACAGCAAAACAATTTTTATACAAATTAAATAAACTAAAATAGATGAAATACTGCGAAGCGGGAACGTTCATAGAAGTATTATTGTCTGTACATTTCTAATTTTGGGATGAATGGTTTGTGAAAAAAATATGTAAAAATAAAGTAAAAGTTGATGTTTGACAAAACCTTTTGTTACTTGTAAAAATGTTTTAATTCCATTCCCAACCCCAATGTTTACGAGCTTTTTCGTAAAACTGAGTTTTCGTAAAAATGAGCGTATACACTAATTATATTTTATTATCATTTATATTTATCGATGGGAACAGCTAAGAGGTAAAGTTTATGTAATTGTATGTTTAATTTTTTCTTAAAATCATTTTATTCAATAATCAAGAATTTAAATTAACGTAGCAATGTTACCAACCATCAAAAAACGTAAAAAGTTAGGTTTTAGGTTATGTTTAGTAAATATATCGATCTGGTCAGTCGTTTTCAGCGCAGCAGACAGAAAAATAAAGAGCAAATCGAACATACATATCAGAAAATAATACGTGACTAAATTAGTTGATACGCAGTAGAATTGTTTTTGTACCTAGGATCATTATTGCAGAACTCAGTACAAATTGGTACGCATTTTAATAACCTTTTGTCACGGTTCCTTAAAAGTAAACAAAGGTTAAACAAGGCGTATTGATAGACAAGTGATACTATTTAAACTATAATTTTTGTTATTAACTCACGCATTTTTTTACTATAAAAACAAAACATCACAATTTTTAACAACAATGAGTTTTACAGCAGAGGACGAAGCTATTGTTAGCAAGTAATTTTCAACATCAGTATTTGAATTTCAATTGTATAATCAAATATAAAATATGATATTGTATGGTACTCTAGTTATAACTTTGAATTTTTATTTTCAGAATCTTGGAAAAAACGAATTTCTATGAAGTTTTAGATATACCAAATGATGCTACATCTGATGATATTAAGGCTGCTCATAAGAAATTAGCACTTCTGGTTCATCCAGACAAAAACAATTATCCAAAAGCAAAAGATGCTTTTATTAGTAAGTAAAGAGATTTGAAAGTTGTTGTTCATAATTCTCATTCAATATGCTTCAATTCTTATTGCAGTTGTACGAAAAGCTACAGCAGTGCTATTAGACAAAAGTAAAAGGCAAGAGTACGATGCATATTTAAAATCTCCAAAAGGGTCTATGACTGATCAATTTGACCTATCAGGTACTTAAGGAAATTTCATTTGTTCATATGAATGATCAATTTGAGGTTGGCACTAATAAAAATATTTTATTTTTCAAAGATGAGGCAGTCGATGCAATCTTGGTGGCAGCTGGGATAGCTAGTGTTGTAGGTATTGCAGCAGGTCTGTGGGCTTTGTACGAGTGGTTCTCTAGCCCCAAGAAGAATAAAGAAAATGAACCAAAATATGCAAAATAAAGAAAATAAAAACTTCCGTAGAAATACCTCTTCTGTCTCTCTATTTGCCATATTATTATGCTAAGTTGCAGTATATATATATATACCTAGAATTATGTTGACAAGAACTATGTTAAGTTTTGCTATGTAATCAATAAAGAGTCTGTTTAGCTAATGTGAGAAAAGCGTATGTCTTTTCTATTTAGCGCCAATAAAATAAAAACAAGCCTTAAGTTTAACCAGAGCTTGTCGTCCACGTCAGATATGGGTGTGCGCCCCTCTCCCGTGACGTAATGCAGCGCGCTACTGCTACCTATCTGTAATATCTGCACTGCACGTACAGTCCGACGGTGGCAGTCTGAGTCGCGTGCTTGCCCGTCCTCGTCAGTTGTCGTCGTCACGCTTTTCTCTCTCTCTCGCCATTTGTGGATTATTTACTATTCTGCCTCGTCACGGGACTCGTGTGTGCACTTTTTTTTTCTATTCGGCTGTCTGCGTGATACATACAGTCGTTTAGCGTTTTACATGTGATATTCGACAGACACGGCAATGGACAGCAACAAGGACGAGGCCGAGAGGTGCATAGATCTCGCCGAGAGATACGTTCGGGAAAAGAGGTTCGACGACGCGGAAAAGTTCCTCAAAAAAGCTCAAAGGCTGTTCCCCACAAAGAAGGCCGAGGGTGAGTTCCTTGTTATTTCTTCAAAACATTGGTCACTTGCAACTATATACACGTAAAAAGAAATTGGGAGAATACATGGGTTTACCCCCATTTAGTTTTCGAGAAACAGCAACTGTCGAATTTTGTTATTTTTAGAATTTTTCGACCCATTGTTCGTAATACGTATTAATCCCATTCCGCAGCTAAACGTTTTTCAGTGTGTACATTTTTCCTTCAATGACATTTTTTATGCTTATCAGCTCATTCCTTCATGTTGGTTTTTCGATCAGGAGATAAAAAAAAAATCAATCGTCGTTCATTAAAATTTAGCAGTACCACCAAATTAATTGATTTTACAAGAATCATTGTGATCAACGACGCTGCGAAATATAAATATTTTTATTGTGCTATCGCAGATTTGTTAACAACAGTCACACTAATGTCAAAACAAACTGGCAGATCAGAGCCAGAAGCAGAGGTTAGAAAAAGACAGAGTGCCTCAAAAGCAAATGGGCCACAAGTTCAAGCAACTATTGAATATACAGAAGAACAAATTGAGCATGTTAGAAGGTAAATTGCTGGTTTATTATGTACCAATGATCATGAATACAAAACTACTCAACCTAATCGTTTGTCTTACTTTTTGCAGGATAAAGAAGTGTAAAGATTATTATGAAATTTTAGGAATAAATAAGGATGCCACTGACAGTGACATTAAAAGAGCATACAAAAAATTAGCTTTACAATTACATCCAGATAAAAATAAAGCACCTGGTGCTGCAGAGGCATTTAAAGCTATAGGCAATGCTGTAGCTGTTCTCACCGATACTGAGAAAAGAAAGCAATATGATATGTATGGTTCGGATGAAGAGAGGATCAGTAGTTCAAGGCACACGCATAATCAGTATAGTTACACCAGAGGCTTTGAAGGTGAGTTTTCAACTGATTGCAATCAAAACTCAATTCTTGATCGACTCATTTTGAATTACCATTGCAGCTGATATTACTGCTGAAGAACTATTTAATATGTTCTTTGGTGGCTTTCCTCAACAAGAATTTTATATGCGCAGAGGTGGTGGCAGGTGGATGAGACAAAATGAAGCCCAGCATGCTCAACATACTCATTCTCAAGTAGGAATCATGAATTATTTTCTGCTTGATTATATTATCCTTTTTGGAGATATCATTTGTAGGACAGATCAAATATTCCGCATTCTGTTGTTCATTTCACAAGGGTTAACTTTTTTATTTTCAAAGGTTTATGTGTAGTATTTTCAACTTTGTAAATATTTATGTACACCACAATTTTTCGAAAAATTAACTACAGTTTAATATTTTTAGATTTATTTTATTTTATAGCTTAATAATATTTTATTTCTTTTTTATTATAACTTTCGTTCGATCAAAAACATATATACGATCTATTTCTATAAAAATATGAAATTTTATACAATATACATACGCTTGCGACCCCCCCCCCCCCCCTCCCCGCCCTAGTTTTCAACTTGACTAAATTTGTTTGTTTGTAAAATCCGTTTTAAACGCGAAGTACTCAATAAACATTATAACATAAAACCATAATCACTTGATTTGAAACATTTCTGTTTCCCTTCCACTTGGCCCCTGCGGTTTTCAATTGAATTTGACTTTGAAAATTTTTTTAACGGAAAATACGCAATGAATAGTAATAAAATACAATAAACTATCATTTGAGTTGAAATATTTGCCCTCCCCCCTTGCCTTGGGCTTGATTTGAATTTTCTTTCGAATATAAACGTTAAGATAAAAAATTATCTCTTGGATTAAAATATTTTTAAAAATATTTTTTTTTTATATCATGATGTTAATAATTTCTAGTACACATTGTGATTATTTTCGAAAATTGACGTAACGATTGGATAATTGAAACTGTCGATAAATAAAATATTGATCGAAGTAACGCGGTATAGTGTGGAAGCATAAAGTATAAACAAATCTTCACCTGTAGGTTTTATTTATTCGCGACGGTTCATTATTTCGGTGATCATTAAATGTTATGTCTGTAAAAATCAAAACCATTGTCAACTTTAATTAGTATGGCAAATTTTCATTGTGTTCTTTTAATCCAAATCAACATTAATTGACGATTTTAGATATTTGTACGCCAGATGCCAATCTACTACAGTTTTTCATCATCTGGCGTACCAGTAAATTCGGCCTATCCTTTTACTGATTATGCAATTAATAATCTTTGTTTTAGCAACAAGCAAATGGTTACACTACATTCCTTCAAATGTTACCTGTACTATTACTAATAGTATTGACAATGATGAGCAGTTTTTTTATCTCTGATCCAGTCTACAGTTTACATCACAGTTCGTAAGTATCCATCCCCTTTGACCTTTCACACAGACTTCATTCAATCATATAAAAATAAAAATTTTCAATTTCAGTAAATATTCAATGCAAAGAGTCACTCAAAACCTCAAAGTACCTTACTACGTAAAAGAGAACTTTCAAACAGAATATAAAGATAACTTGAGACGCCTTGAGCATTCTGTTGAAGAAGAGTACATGAATTTCTTACGGCATTCTTGTTATAGGGAAAGAAACTATCGTAAGAACATATTTCTTTCATTATGTTTCAATGCAAAGAGCAGAAAAAATTGATTATATTTTTTTCAGGGGAATCAATGATGTGGAAAGCAAGGAGTTTTGGAGATCAGGAGCAATTTCAGCGAGCTAGAAATATAGATACGCCTTCATGTAAAAAGCTTTCAGATATGCAAACATAGTGAAAAAAGACTTGAATACAATTTCTAAGTTTAGACAAAAATCGAAACATGGATTGTAAATGTATAAAACGATCAAAAGTTTGATTTTGAACAAGGTAAAAGTTTTTTCAATGAGCACTATTTGTTTTTCATATCTTGTCTTAAATGACATTTGTAGATTTCCTATTGATTCAAAGTAATTTTGTTAAAATTACCTTGTAATATAGATTTACTGCAAAAAAGCTTAGGAAATTTTTTAAAAATTCATTGTTTAATTGCGCAATGCTTGTCACTATATGTTGTAATTATAATTTTAAAAAATCACCGTCAACAAAATATTCAAATATTATTTTTCCAATCAAGTTTTAATTTATGAATTTTTTCATAATTACCTACATGTAATTTTATTTCCGTTTTTTGAAACTGATAATCGAATTTGTAACTTGTTGAGCATCAAGGCAATTGAAATCATGAACAATCACTGGATATTATTCAAGTGAAAGAAATGATTTTGTTACTAAACAATCATTTTGTAAATACACTTTCTAAGCGCGGTTCGTCTTGTCCATCTTATTTAATTTATTTTGAAACTTTCTCGCTGTTTAAAGATAATGTATTGTTGTTTATTGAAAGCAAAGATTAAATGAATCATTATTAAATACGTGTATAACATTTACTCCAAAAGGTACCTGGGATCGCAACTATTTCTAGAATGAGACCAGTAAAGTAAAAGAATTATAAAATTTATTTGTCATTTAAAAAAACACTAAACATCACTGTACAGCCACAAGTTTCTTATCATATAAAATACTGATTTTTTTTAGAATGTAAACGTCTTTGTAGGAATTATTACTAATTAATTTTTTACCAAATGTTTGAATCTTGCATGAATTTTACATGTTCATCAAAGGGCTTCAAATGATCTGGTTTTAAAAAAGTTTTAAAGCCTGAAATAATTAAAATTATATAATTACATAAGTTTAGTATTTCGAACTAGACTAGAACAAGTATTCGAATTTACCGATCAGTAGGTGCTTCAGGTTGTGATTTTCAATGAAAATTTTCTCCAGTTTTATTAATAATTCAGCTACATTGCCTTGGCCAGTTTGATACTCACCAACTATGGTTTTGAAAGTTTGGAATGTTTCTTTTGGTAATGATTTTTTCACCTTGAACATAAAATAAACGTCTTATTGAAAATCTAGTACACTGAAATAATTTAAAAATGACTATATATTACCTCTTTTACATACTGTGCAGCTTGTTCTTTTTTTGAAACTGCACCATCTGCAGCTTGGACAGAATTGGCTTGACGAAACAATGCAGGTGTATTAGTCATTGTGGATGTTGATGGAATTGCTGGTTCATCCAAGTGAAAGTGCACTGGCTTAATTTTTAATTTTTTACGTTTTAAGCTAGGTTCATCAGAGCTTGCAGTGTCAAGTAGAAAGCTCGAAACTGATTTTTGTAGTTTACACGTGTTAAAATTAATAACAGCTTTTGGTTTGGCTTCTAATAATGAAGCAAAACTATTATTTTGACTAGTAGATTTTTCAACACATTGATGAGATTCGTTTCTATAATAACTATTAATATCGAAATTTTCATCTTGCTTTTGAGCTGCTGCTGGCTCATTAGCTTTAGAACTCGTTGAACGAGAACGAACTCCACTAGTATCAAACTGAGCTGGAACTGCTGGTAAAGATATGTCTGATGCGTCAGTAGTGCTACCCAACGGCTGAGGGAACTAAAAATTGCATAAATTCAACATACATTGCATTTGAAAACAACATTGTACTGCTGGTTACTCACATTTGTTTGAGCGTATTTGAAAAATATTTGCAAGTCTTTGATGATAGTTTTGAAATTCGGAAACTTTTTTATATGTGGTCTAATCCAAGCTGATAATTGTTGTTTAAACGACGGATTATCAAAACGACAATCGCAAAGTAGTATAGCTCCGTAATCATTTTTATGACGAATTATACGACCAATAGCTTGGTTTACAGCTCTTGAAGCTTCCAACTGATACCACTGTTGTCCTGTTAAGCTCTAAAATTCAAGGTTCAAATAAAAAAAAAGGTTTAGAAAATTACAACAACAAAAATAAGCTCAATGAAATTACATCTTTTCCTGAAGCTTTGTTTTCTTCTAAATAACGTTGCTTCAATATAACTCGAGGATCTTTCAGAGGAGGGAAAGGTAATCCAGTAATTATGACTGCTCTTCCATTGGCATTTGCAAAATCTAAACCTTCACTTACTTTTCCTCTACAAACTGCCATAAAAATTGCTCCTTTGTGGTGAGGGTCGTTAATTTTGTTGTAATACTCGTTAATAATACTGTTGAATCCGTCTTTGGATTGAGGTTCCACAAAGATGGGCTTTAAAAAAAATAATCAGGAATTTACACAAATTTTTTTAATTACAAAGTGGTATTGTATGTACCTTTTTATGTTCGATTTGTGTCCATTTTCCCGTCTTCTGCCATTCTTCTTGACAAGTTCTCATAATTGGATAGGACGGAAAGAATATTAACAGACCATGAGGTAAAATACTACTCAAGATTTTTATAGTCTCTCCAAGAGATCCAATGTACTTTGGATCATTTCTACAACAAATTCAATAAATAAAATCGTGTCCAAAACTACGTCATTAAATAAAAATACCTTGTATTATATGAAGAATTAAGAGTGTAACCATCATGACCAGCACTTATAATACCAACACAGATTTGTTTCGCTGTCACTATATGAGGATTTTCCAATTGTACACCAATTTCAATTCCAATTTCAGATATGAATGGTTTCAACGGTGACAAAGTACCACTGGTTAAAATGACTGAGCGAACGCCTTGGTCCAAAATTTGTTGCATTCTGAAAAATATATAAAAAAACAAAAGAAACAAGATCAATAAAGCAAACAATTAAGCAGTCTTTATTAAAATTTATCAAGAAAATACCCAAATCCAGGACTAAAGCACCAGTAGCTAATCAATTTCCCATCTGACCTGGTGATTTTCTTGGTTTCCCAAACATTAGTTTTTGACGCTTTTTTAGGCTGCTCAACCTGAACGTAAACTTTGTAACATTTTTTAACTCTTTCTCTGTGGTTTTGAGAAGATGCTCCTGCAAATACTACACGCAGTAAATCACTAAACTTTTGAAGAGCATTCCCTTTTCTAATAAATGAAGATGCATTAACAGTTGTCAAGTAGAGAATAATTTTATCCAACTTATCACATATAAGCTGTGACTTTCCATGTGATATCTAAAAATATTAATTTGTGCTTAAGAAAATGAACAATTGGCAAATTGTCTATGGAAAATTGCTACTCACATCGGCCTTTTCTAGCAAATCAAAAATATATCCACCAGAAAAAGTTTCACCTTGGTCAGATCTTGTTATAACAATTGCATCTATTGCTTTTTCTACTTCTAACAACATGGCTTTTAAATTACATAAATCTTCAGCTGTAAAATCTTTCTGCACAGCATTAGGAGTATCAAAATCATTTTGTTCACTTGTTTCATTGGCCATATCTTTCATAACAGCTGTTATTTCATCTATGCAAACTGCAATATCTGTACTACTAATCTGTAAAGAAGTTGCTTCTTCACACATTTTTTCAACATTGTGTGCCTCATCCAGCAAGACAACATTGTTTTGAATTTCAATACCCTGATTTTTCCTTGTTTTGGGATCAAGAATATAGTTGTATGGCATAAATATAATATCAGCACTTTGTTTCAATTCTCTAGTCAGGTAGTATGGACAGCATTTCAATTTTTGGCCAGTCTTTACTAAATCTTCAATATCCAAAATATTTTGTCTTATAGTTGGATCATCTTTTCTGTAAATAAATAATCATTTTTTATTTTGTTCAAGTAATTATATGATGTAAATAATACCTTGCTTCAACATTATTATAAAAGTAACAGGTTCTTGCTTTTATTTTAGCTTGGCACATGTGAATTTTGGTGGCACTGTTTTTTTCTTTTGCCACTTCTGGATGAATGCAAAGTTGATCTCTTGATCCAAGAACTGTTACATTGACATGTTTATATGAGGATCGTTTCAATTCTTGCATAGCCTGAGATAATTGAGAATGTGTTCTTGATGCATAAATAACTTTTGGCATAGACCACCCAAAAGTATTCTGCGTTTGGACCAAAGCCTTGCCTCCTCCTCTGTCTAGATTCCTTGCAAATTGTTCAGCAATATCAGAACCACCACTCAACTGATCTAAAGCTCCCATGGATTGCACTTGAGCTTGAATTTGAGCTTTTTTGACAGTGAGCCAAGCCAATGATGAGCAAAGCAAACACAACGTTTTTCCAGTACCTAATTTTTGTGAAATACATAAAACTATGAAATATTTCAACTAAAATTAATGTATCGATAATTTTTTTTGGATTTACCCGTAGGTGACTCCAAAACTCCATTTTTTCCATCTTGTAAACATTCAATAACTTTTTCCATGTAATCTTCTTGAACTTTGTACGGTTTGAAAGGAAATTGCACAGCAACTCCCTTCAACGTTATTTCCGTCATCACGAATGTAGTATTAACAAAATGAATTCAATAACATTTGTTATTAACAACAAAAAACACTAAAAAAACACAACGAGTAGAATATAATACGAAAAAACACATCCACAGTACGTTTGCAACATTTATTTGGCGGGATGTTTTTGCGCTCGTTCATCGTTCATTCATTCATTGTGCTCGTCTCTAATCGTATCGAAGACTGTCTTGGTCTTGTCTTGTCATTGTGCGGTATTGTGACGATTCGCACGTGGCTTTTTACGCAGGAGAGCCCCCAAGCGGGGGCATTTAATTAATGCTGTCGGGGTTTAGGTTATATTCAAACATGGACATGATGGTAGAACTTTGTAATCGCGGAATAAAAAATTGCGATTTACTTGAAAGTGCAATCACTCATGAAGACTCACTTGGAAGTGATGTTGATAAGGTAATTAGCCCTATTCATTGCTCTATATAAAAATATTTTTTTCACGGAATGCAAATGACGGTTGTCTCTTTTAGACTGATGTATTGGAGAAAAATGTTGTAGCAGCAATCAATACAAAGCTTGATCGTGCAGAAAATCATTTACAGGGTTTAAATTTACTATATCAGTTCCTGCCGAGAATATCTAAAGATTCTTTGGATAAAAATTTTCCTCGCTGGATTTCCAAAGTTACACAAATCTTGAATAACACGCATTCCAGTTCAATAGAGATTGTGTGCCAAACTACAGGAGCACTAGTTGCAAAATGCAAAAAGATACCTGAACTCGATAAAAATGTCTCTAGAAACAATGTCAAGCATATCATCAAAATTCTAGTGGAACGATATGATCAGGATAAAGATGGTGCACTGCTTAATTTACTCACAGTTTTACTTTACCATTATCCAGAATCATGTGCACGTTTGCAGGTAAAAGATAAGCACTAAATGTCTTATCATTGATATGCTAACCTAATTTTTGTAATTCTAGGGACATTATAACAAAATCATTACAGCATGTATTGATGAAGTGAATGATGATACAATAATTACTGGTGCAAAATGTTATACTCTGCTGGTGAGGGCACTTGAGCGTTCATTTAGTAACTCATCTAAAAATGAACCAATAATATTTCCTGACAATGTTCCTGCGAGTTGCCATGTTTCTCATCAAATTGATTTATGCCATAATTTATGCACCTTGTTGGATGAATTATTTCAAGACTTGGTATCAGTTAGTGTTGAGTTTCCTAATGTAACTCAAAATAATACTAAAATTATTAATTTAGAATTGAATGAATTATCTCGGTATGATTTGATTGATTATTATCGAGCTGCTCAAAATAGATTCACCAACATATGTATCTACTTGTCAACACTGTTAAAGTAAGTATTGAAATTAAAGTGCAGTAATCATCATATAACTCGAAATTTATTATGAAATTTTCACTCTAGAATTGGTGGAAATGGAAGAAAAAAATATGCATTACCCAACATTATACTCCAAGTGATTTGTAAAGGCTTGGCAATAACTCCTACAAATTTACAAAGAAATGATGATGATGATGATAGGAGAAGAGAGTTTTTAATATCGATTCTTCCAGCATTTCACATTAGTTTGCTCAATGTTCTTGGAGATTTAATCAACAGGTATTTTGGTAATATATTAATTTTGAATAGCTTTAGATAGTTTTCCTTGATGAGCCATTTTTTATTCTAGTTTCCAACAAGAGCTGCTGCCTTTTGCTTTGACTATTCAGAGATTAATTGTCCAAACTTTGGAATGGACACAAAAGTGCTACAAACGTTTCAAAGATATTAGGATACTAACGTACAAAACTTTGACAATGTGGTTAAAGCAAACAGGAACTTTATCAGGTTTCCAATTGGTTACTGACGAATGTTTGCCGCACATACTCAATGACCTTTCACCGCCTAGCAAGAAGAATATTGTACTGACGTCAAACGTAATTTTTTTTTACTACTATAGTACTTGTCGAAACGACGTTAATTTTACATTGTAAACAAACTTTAACATCATTGGATCATTTTCAGACACAGAAAGGTGCAAAACGTAAATCAAAGACTCGAAATTCGAAAGGCATGCAAACTGCAAGTGATGAAGATTCCGAAATACCGCTTTATTCTGACATGGAATTGTGCTCGCAAGTTTTGTCAACCACCCAAGCTATCGTATCAAATGCCAATATCTTCTTAAAACAATCATTCTACATCGTAAGTGTTTCTAAAAAATTACAACTTGATCAATGATTAATTGAAAAATTTTTCAATCTAGGAAATTCGAAATGCGATAGTGCAGTCATTGTTCGAGCGATATACCAAGAAGGAATCTTTCCCAGTGTCTTCGGAAAATACAGAGTACCGACTTCAACTATTGAAAACTTTTCAAGTATTAATTCTATTTACACACGTTTCAACACCTCCGCCTACTGCGATTGCCATCAAGATGTTTGGAGAAGCTATGCATGACGATGATCCAGACATAAGAGAAGAGGCAAAACTTGGTTTCGCCATGCTGCGTCACATAATTTATCCTTCGGCGCCATCGTTGACGCCTCCAGTATTTGAACCTCAGGCTCCGTCGCGACCTTCCTCGCCAATGGAAGTGGTTCAACACGAAAACGTCATTCTTCCTTCTCGTATGAAGCGGTGCCATCAAGAATCAGAGGAAGACGTTAGCGATTCGTCTGAATCATCCAAACAACAGAAAGTCAGCGAAGAAGAATCGACCGATGCATCGGATCTTGCTTCTCGTATAAAGCGGTGCCATCAAGTATCAAAAGACGATATTAATAATTCGCCTGAGCCGCCCAAACGACAGAAAGCCAGCAAACCGGAATTTACTGATGCAGCGTTTGTTCCGGTTAAGCATTCATCCGAGCAATTAACGCTAGAAAGTGAAATTTCAAATATTGAAATCACGACGCCGATTGAAAAGTCCCAAATAACTGCTGACGCAACAGAGGAAATTCCCAGCAATGGGATTTCCAGTAAGCCGCCCGATCCGACAAAAAGCAGTCTGAAGACTACAAATGCAAACGGGAAAATCGAGACAGATGACGATATGCTAATGTCATTTTGCGATGAGCCAGTTTCATAAAATTAGCAAATAAGCAATCAAGTGAGTTTTTCGTGTTTTTTTTTTCGTATGCTGTCGATTATTAAATTTTGTAAAAATAAAGTATTTTCATAAAGTGAAAAGTAAATGTAATGAAACTTGTTATCACTGCCATTGTAAATTATAAATACAAATAGAATTTTCCAAACGTTAGAGCAGTATACAGGGAATTTGAAAGAGAAAGTTTCAATTATATCAAGTTTTGCAATTTTAATTGCTGCGCGCGCATTCACACGAGTTGGAAACACTGCGTAGGAGGGAGCTTTTGTGCTGGATACAAATAATTGTTAGGCTGCGCGCGACGGAAGGTGAAAAGTATAAAGAAATAAAAATTCATGGCTTTCATTTTCTCCTCGTTTTCTCGTCTCGTAGACCGTGACATTGATCGTGAGCTGCACAAGTACACGACAAAACTCAACTCTCCTCATAAAATAAACATTTTATTTTGATTACAGACGCTAAATATAGACGGGCAAACATTACGCATGTGTACACTGGCTTAATTTATAAACAGCTCGATCAATAAATATATACGCGCTTTTATCCCTCTTCTAAAAACAGCGCGTGCGAGAATTATAATTAAATGGAAAAAAAATAAACAAACATTCGCGAAGGCTTTAAACTTTATTCAGCATGTTTGTGCAGATATTGGAGGTTTGAGGGTAGTTATCGCAAATACATTGGAAATATATTGTTGAAAAATATTACGTAAAGTTGTACATTTAAATGAGACACATTTCGTTCGTTATATAACGAAGCCATTGTGTGTTGTAGCTGTCAAAGCGAATTCCCTCAAAGGAAATGGCTGGCTCGTACAATAACAAGAAAATAACAATACAGCGAGTGGAGCGTGATTCCCCCATAGAAAGTGCGCGTGCGAAAAATCAATTTAATCTGCGCGCAAGCCACCGCATAATACGCAGATTATATATACCTCATTTGTATTTTGTGTGGGTTGCACAAAGTCGCGTCAATCATTAAAATTATATTCTTATTTGTTTATTAGGGATTTCATTTCGTGTATTTTCATGCCTATAAGGCTATAAACTTGCAAGCTTTCCAATCTCAACGAAGCGAACGGTTTGCAAAATTAGTATGTTACTTTTCGAAAAGAAAGTCTTAAATAATCAACATTTATTTGAAAAAAAAAGCTAACACTTTTCCAAAGAGTCTGAAAATTTAAACAATATAATCGCAAAATCGCAATAAATTAAGTGAAAAGAGAAGCTAAAGAGCTCTACAGTAAAGAAACAATCTCTTCAATGCTCTAATAATATTTAAAAGTTAACAGCCACTGTTCTTGTCAATTTAATTTGTTCGCTTTAATTTATTTTTACTTTTGAATTAATGAAATAAGAATAAACAAAAAGAGATTACATGATATATTGTAAAAAGAGCTCATTGTCATATTGAAAGCATACCTAACGGTAGCGAAAGCAGAGTCGTTAATCGATGGATCAAAAAAAATCGGAAACTTCAAATTAAGTTCGCCAAATAACTGCAAACAAAAATCATTCTCCGACGGCGATCATAAAGCATACAAAGAACGGGTAGCAACAGTTTATATCAAAAGGCAGACGAAATTCTCCGAAAAAATAACTTTCCGCCAATTAAATAGCGCTCCAATATAAAAAAATATGAGCTAGAGGCTATTGATCCAGTTGCAGGCGCGCAGAGAATAAAAGAGCTGGTGGTGAACGCTAGTCACGAGTTTGCGTGAAAGTGTTGTATGGGAGAGGTTAGCTGCTGCTGAGCTATCCCCCTCCATCTCTCCGTGCAGACGTCATCAGCCGAGTGCTCGCGAGTACTGTTAGTTAGTCGCCGTCGTCGTCGCGCAGTAGTAACAGCAGTTGAAGAGCAGCGGTGACGACGCTCCTCAGGATGCTGCTCTGAACACAAGGTCGCGCGCGCCAGAAGGTTTTTCGATTTTTTTTTCGACGAGAGGGCAGGCAAAAAAAGGAGACGAGGTTCTAGGATCAGCAAGATGGGTCTCATAGCAGTTTTGACGGTAGCCGTGTGCGTCATCGCGGCCAGCGACGCGTACTCGCCGCGCTGGACATCGCCGAGCGGTGGTAGCGGCGGCAGTGGCAACGGCGGCCCCATCGAGGACTTCATCGTGCCGCATTACACGCACTACCACGAGCTTCAGGAACTTTTCAAGAATCTCAGCGAGCAGTTCCCCAACCTGGCCAAGGTGCAATCGATCGGCAAGTCGGTGGAGGGTCGCGATCTGTTGGTACTGGAGATTAGCAGCAATGTGCACGAGAGGGAACTCGGCAAACCCTTGGTCAAGTACGTGGCCAACATGCACGGAGACGAGCCCGTTGGTCGGGAGCTGATGGTCTATTTGGCCAAGTATCTGCTCTACAACTATGGCAAAGATCCGCGTGTCACTAGACTTGTCAACAGCACGGACATCTTCATCATGCCGTCGCTCAATCCAGATGGCTTTGAAAAATCGAGGGTGAGCCGACATTAATTATAGTAATTTCCTGTTTGACATTGCGCTCGTGGCGCAGGAAGTCTCTTATCTATTATCCAACGCAAAAATTGCCATATGTGCCTTTTTTTAACCTCTGACGCAGATATTACGTTCATCCTTGTTCTCAAATACTCAACTCAGTTTCAATTTTTCATTTGTTTGTTTAGGAGGGTATGTGCAACTCTCTGGAAAATTACACTGGTCGAGAGAATGCCAACCATGTGGATCTCAATAGAAACTTTCCAGATCAGTTTGATCCAAGAGTTAATCACATCAAAGGTGGAAAACTTATTCAGGGAAGACAGCCCGAGACTGTGGCAATGATGCAATGGATTGTAACTCATCCATTCGTTTTATCTGCCAATTTCCATGGTGGTGCTGTTGTAGCGAGTTATCCTTACGATTCTGGGTATGTGTTGCATCAAATCTTTTATATTTTTTTTCTTTTTATGCCTCTAAAATTCAATTGTTGATTGACTCACTTTTTAGAATTGTAAATGACTGCTGTGAAGAAAGCAAGTCTCCAGATGACAGGGTATTCAAACATCTGGCTCATACTTATGCTGACAATTACCCAGCCATGAGGTCTGGTAATACCTGTCCATCTGAAACATTCAACGGTGGTATTACTAATGGAGCCCAATGGTAATTTTCAAATCCTTAGCTTGGCTTTCTTGTGTCAATTAAATAAACATTATTGTCATCTGTTTATAGGTATAAAGTACAAGGAGGCATGCAAGATTTCAACTATGCTCGGTCTAATGCATTCGAAGTAACATTTGAGTTGAGTTGCTGTAAATATCCATTTTCTACACTATTGCCAGGATATTGGCGTACAAACAAAGAATCTCTCCTAAAGTACCTGGAACAAGCTCATATTGGAATTAAAGGTACGTATCAATTACTGGATCAAAGCCTTTAGTACTCGAGCTGTAGACTAATAATATTGATCATGTTTAGGCTTGGTAACTGATCCTGAAGGAAACCCTGTGCCGGATGCTGACATTGTAGTGGTTGGAATAGGTAAAAATATCACAAGCACAATTCGAGGAGAGTACTGGCGTTTACTTCTGCCTGGAACATACACTGTATACGCTTCAGCTTGGGGGTCAGTCTCTTTATGCAATACGTCTAGTCTTGAGAATTTATTACTTGATATCTAAATTTATTAAATTTATAATGTTATTGCAGCTATTCTCCAAGTGAACCTCAGCGGATAACTGTGAAAAAGGGCAATGCTGAAATTGTAAATTTTGTCTTGACAAAACTACCGTACCGCGATCAACAAGGTAATTTTGACAATTATTATTATGAAGTATCACCATTTTTGAACCGCTTTCCGCCGCCGAAGAGATTCATCAATCCCTATTACCAAAAGATATAATGGTGTCAACTCGAAGAATGAAGCCAATTTATTTTGAAAAACATCTCTGCTACTTTTTTTCCTACTTCACGTAAAAGTCTGATAACCTATTTAAAGTTGAAACTTTTAGAGATATCCTTTTGCATTTCATAATCAAAATGAATATCCAAAGCAATCTATTTAAGAACAGTATTTTCATTAACGTACTTATGTGTCATGACTCAAAAGTTTCTCAGTTTACAGTACTTAATTTATTATAATATTTAAGTCACTATTTATGGTATATTCAGAATATAATCCATCTTATTTTCATCTATATAACGTGCTCATTTAATGCTAATTAATACATATGTAGAATGTAAACACAAGGTAGAGAGAGATAAAGGAAGTGAGGTCAATCAGTCTTGAGGCTGTTTTTCAACCAATGGAACAAATGTCAAATTACAAGTCCGATCGCTAAAACAATAGCGGATAATTTATATAAACAATTCCGTAGATCTGTCGAATGTTACAGTATATACACGCATTTAAAATTGTTAGAGGGAAAGAAATTATTTTCTCAGCTTGAGGCTGATATATATATATATATGAACAAATCTTTTGACATTATATAAAAACGTACTGATTCGATATCAAATTCAAAGAAAAAAACCAGATATATTTTTAGATCTGTTAAATTTCTAGATTTTTAAATACCAGTTGCATACATTTTTATTGAGGTATATTTCTTGAACAATGCAAGGTCAGTTAAATGTGATTATTTTTTTCAAATTCCTTCGTGACTGTGCAATTATAGTTAATAAGTAAATTTATTCATTTCAATAGAACAAATAAAACCTATTATCTATATATATAATTTAACGATAGACTGGCATATTTAAAGCATAATATTTTATCGATCAAAAGTAATCTCGTCAAATTTCGTTTTTTTTTTTTATAGTTGTTTCTTTTTTTAATTTTATTTAATTTTTATTTACACTATTTATTGTTTGATATGAATGCTATGAGAAATTGAATAAATATTTTTTTCTTTATCGAACGACATGTACTCCGAATATATAATTTCATTGAAAGTGAAAATATGTACTGTATAGTAAAAGTATAAAAATAAAGAATTATATTTGATGTGAATCGTGTGTTTTTCTCAATGTACAGCGACCAAAATCCTCATTCCTTTGTAAATATCGAATACACTGTGATTCACGTTCACCATTAATTTCTTTGTTCTCCTACCTTGTGTTTATTTTTTTTGTTACTCTGTCGCACCACTAATAAGCCCCATTATTTCTTTCGTTTTATTTTTTCACCTGTCGTCGAAAAAGAGAAATGATCGATGGCTATAATACATCAATTGCTTTCATTACTGCACGCTGCTTGCGAATTTAGCACAAAAGCGACGGTCCTTTGAAAGAGTTAAAAATAGCACGAGTGACCGGGTTAAGAGCGATAAACGGCACATACAGCAACGGAACAGTAAATTTGCGTGGAGGGAGTGATTGTTTACATGTCAAATCGCTCTAATCGGGCCATTGGAGAAAGTTTTTAGCATCTCCCGGCGCGCATTGTTAATTTCTTCTTTTTGGCACGAGACCAAACGGAGCTTTCGGACTTTGTGGAAATTTTTTCGCTGTAACGCTTCTGGAATAACCCATGAATCCGTTTTTTTTTTTCTTTTTTTTATTCTATCAAAGTAAGTTTAAAGATTTTTCGTGAGCTTTAATTGACCCACAAAATATTTGAATAAAAATACGCTTTATCGTTGACGTTAATTATTATCATTTTTTTGTACGATTCTGTTGTTAAAGAAAAAGACATAGTCAAGTCTCATCGAGTGGCGAAGACAATCCATTCACGCGACGAGAATGGTTTCTACACGCACCCAGAGTTCGGACATCACAACTACACGGCGATGGAGTCGTACCTGAAGCAACTGAGCGTCAATTATCCAAACAGAGCGCGTCTTTACAGCGTGGGCAAGTCGGTGCAGGGCCGCGAGCTGTACGTGATCGAGATCACGAGCAATCCGGGCAAACACGACATTGCCAAGCCCGAGATGAAGCTCATCGGTAACATGCACGGCAACGAGGTCGTCGGCCGCGAAATCCTTCTCCTGTTGGCCCGTTACTTGTGCGAGAACTATCAGCTGGATCCAAGGGTCACCAAGATCCTCGACGGCATCAGACTGCACATAATGCCAAGTATGAATCCCGACGGCTATGAAATCTCTAAGGAAGGCGATTACGATGGCATGGTGGGACGAGCGAACGCTCACGACGTCGATCTCAACAGGAATTTCCCCGACAAGTACGAGCAGAATGAGGTGAGCGAGAGCAAAAAAAAAAAAGTTTTAAAAAAGTTCGTTCACCCTTTTGACGAGGAGGAGGAGAAGCGCAG
This sequence comes from Galeopsomyia nigrocyanea, assembly GCA_035047105.1. Taxonomy (NCBI): domain Eukaryota; kingdom Metazoa; phylum Arthropoda; class Insecta; order Hymenoptera; family Eulophidae; genus Galeopsomyia; species Galeopsomyia nigrocyanea. The sequence continues at coordinate 9,305,063 of JAWWMK010000021.1, read as the reverse complement.
GTGAAAGCGCCGCGGGAGCAGCTCATTGAATAACGAAATAAAAAAAAGAGCGACACGGGTCATTCAGCAATTGTTTACGCCTTCCGGTACTCTCTTTCTCTCTCTCGAGCGATTGACCGCGAAAATCTTTGTGTCGACTTTTTGACGAGTTTTCGAAAAAAGATGCGGATTGTACGCGATCGAGTTGATGGACATAACGGCACACGTATTCCCCGCTAAACTAGTTTGCGAATAAGAAATGATAAAAATGAATGGACGTTTTTACAGAAAAATCTGGTGCAAGAGCCCGAGACGAAAGCCGTGATGAAGTGGATCGCCGACATTCCGTTCGTCCTCTCGGCGAATCTGCACAACGGAGCTCTGGTCGCAAACTATCCCTACGACGACAATCCACTGTCGGTGGGTAATCTTCGAGCTCATCCGAATCCCAGTCCCGACGACGACGTGTTCCGCATGCTGGCGCTCACCTACTCCAACGCCCATCCGAAGATGCACCTCGGCAAGCCCTGCAGCTCGCCACCGGGCAAACACTGGCCCGCGAGTTTGCTCACCGAGGTGTTCCCGCTTGGCATCACCAACGGGGCCGCCTGGTATCCCGTCACCGGAGGCATGCAGGATTACAATTACGTGCACAGCAATGCCTTTGAGATTACCATCGAGGTGGGCTGCATCAAGTACCCCAATGCTACGGACATGGAGGGCTACTGGAAGGACAATCGCGAGGCCTTGCTGCAATTTGTCGAGGCGGTAAGTCCCCCCCTTTTTTTTATCATTGAGGTACAAAAAAAATATCAGCATTAATTTCCTCGTCTCTCTCCCAATGATTGCAGTCGAGGAAAGGTGTGCACGGTCTGGTGCGCTCGTCGATCGGAGGCCCAATACCGCACGCCAAGATCAGCGTCGAGGGCCGCGATCACGAAATTTACGCGAGCAGCGACGGCGACTATTGGCGTCTTTTGACACCCGGCAGATACAACATTACCGCGAGTGCGCCAAACTACGAGCGCGTGACGCAGCTCGTTGAAGTGCCGGCTGATGACGCTTCCGAGACTGTTTTCGATTTCGTCCTCATTCGCGACGATCCTTACCTCTGGTGAGTGTTTTCGCTGACGTATTGCGATGAAATTGATGTTTGTTGACTTGCTATATGCGCGCACGATTCGCAAAAGTTGATAAGAATCGCTCTTTCGAGTGCGATGATTAATATCGATCGCAGGGAATTTCACATTTTGATTCGCTATTTTAAAAAAATGTTTTTTTTTGTCAGGGTTCACCTGTATGATTTCGATCTGAGGGGTAATTTGGAGGAAGGCTATTTGAAAGATAACGAGCTGAGCGAGAGTTTTAAACAGCTAGCAGAACAAAGACGGAAAGTTGCAGAGTTCAAGGCCGACGATTCGCCCATCAGCGCGGCCATTCATTCGCTCAAAATCGCGCGCAATGTATGTAATCGAGCTTACTTGATTGTTATTGCACCGTTTTACAGTTGCACAATTGATTGTCCACTTGTTTCATGTCGCAGATTGGGGACAGCGACGAGGAGAAATTTCACATTGCTCTCGTCGGTGGACTGTTCGCTTCGCAACCAGTAGGAAGAGAAATTCTATTGCGCTTTGCTCGTCACATTTTGAAGGACAACGTGGAAGATGCATTTATCAAGGGACTTTTGGACAGAGTTGTATTTCATTTTATACCAGGCGTCGATTCGCACTTTGATAAAACTGACGATCAATGCGATCCTACGAGCGAGGACGAAGTTGTCAAGAAACTTTACACGCCAAACAGAGAACATCCGAGTTTGGATCTCGTGACGTATGCCTTTGAACAGATGATCAAGACCGAAGGTTACGACGTACTCATATTGTTTGGCGGTGGAAACGGAGTTACCGCAACGTAAGAATTTTTTTTATGCGAATAATGGGTCTGCAATTATTTGAACCATTTGTTTATTGATTTCTGTAATTACTTCTAGGTACGCGAGCGACAAGGTAGACTTTTTCAAGAGCTTTGTAGCAGATTATCATAAATCAATTCACAGAGAGCACTGCAACAATACTCAAAGTGAAGATTTGAAAAAAGTTCAAGATTTCATCAACGAGCAATACAACATTCCAGTGGTAAGTTTTCAATCATTTCTAGATATTAATGTTTTAAATTTGTGTCTAAAATAGTTTTTTTTTTTCAGTTGAGCTTTTCTCTATCCTGCTGTAAATACCCCGACAAAAAGTCAATCCCAACGATTTGGAGAGAAAATTTGGAGCCACTGAGGAGCCTCGTCAAGCACATATCGACTGGAGTTCGTGTAACTGTGATGGATAGTGAAAAGAAGCCGTTGAGGGACACAAAAGTGAAAATTGGATCCATCGTGTACGGCGTGACGAAAAACATGGCGTACTTTAAGGCAATATTGCCTGCTGGCGTTTACACTGCGACATTCACCTGCGAAGGATACAGAGAAGAAACGATGCAATTGACAGTTTTAGATGATCAAGTTACGGTCACGAATGTGATTTTATCGAAGTTCAATGAAAAAGGAGCTCCGGTAAAACCTCAAATTGTCGATGAAGACATGAACGAAATAAACAAAATCTTGGACGATCTCAATGGCAAGTTCCCGAAGACTTCGACGCTCCACGAGATCGGTGTGAGCAAAAAGAATCATAAAATGCTGGCTCTCGAGATTCACTCCGAGCAGGATCCCGATCACCCCATCGAACAGCCGTCCATTGTTTTTTCCGCGGGAGTAGCCCAAGGAACACCCACCGCATCCAACGTCCTCATCCACCTTGCCAATCATCTTCTAGCCAACTACCGCGTTGACGATCAGATCACAAATTACATGAGGAATTTGTCAATCTTCATCGTGCCCGATCTCAATCCAGACTTGGAAAAGAAAGAGACTTGCGCCTACATTCCGGAAAAACCGTTCGAGTTTCCCCTCGAGAACGGAATCATCCAGTATTACCAGAACGCGATGTTAATTGGCAATTGGTTCCAAAAAATCAAACCTATAGTGACGGTCAACATAAATACCGGCTCTCTTCACGTCGAGATTCCATTCGGCGACAAACACGGCAAAGACTACACGAAACCGTACAAAACCGACGACGACAGGATGTTGCAGCATCTCGCCGAGACTTACGCCTTGAACCATCCGATAATGAGTCTTGTCAATCAAAAGTGCGACAGCAAAGCCGTCGTCGAAAAAAGTGGAACAACTCACGCGGGAGTGGCGACGCGCGAGAGTAGAAAAAATTCGTTTATAGACTATCTGTACCTGAAGGCAAGTACGCTGCCGTTGGATGTGTATCTAACGTGTTGCAACACCGACGACGATATACTGGTCTGGAACAGCAACACGAAGAGTTTGTTGAGTGTCATTGCTGAAGTTCGCAAAGGACTGGAAGGTTTTGTCGTTACCGAAAAGGGCGAGCCCATACCCCATGCTACCATTTCTCACGACAACTCGATTCATCAGCTTCAAAGTCGTGAAAATGGAGCTTATTGGCTTATGCTCCCACCCGGTAGTCATGTGATCGTCGTCGAAGCTTCGGGCTATCATAAACTGTCGAGAGTTGTTAATGTTACCAACGAGGGAATCATGCCCAAAATCATGTTCAAGATGACGCGAGATGAGAGTATTTTGGGCATGCCTCGTCTGCTCTTTGTTGTTCTATCAGGCAAGTGTCATCGACTTTTTTTTGTTCTTTTAATTACATGAAAATCTTAATGGAAATTTTTGCACCATAGGTTCGATACTTGTAGTGATTATAGCCATGTGTGTATTTGTCATTTCCAAATGCAAGTCCAGGCAGAGTGAAGAGAAAGACAGGCGGCCGTACGCCTTCAGCTTATTGCGAGAGGGTACTTCCTTTTTCGACGATGATGAAAAGGAAGTGGAAATATTCAAACGACCAGCAAAAGGTAATTTCAAATTATATATGTGAAACTTGTGTAGCAGTTGTAATTGACTAATTGCTTTTCCAGAATACAATGCAGAAGAAACCGTCGAAGTTGATGCAAAGCCATTCTTTGATGACGCAAGTTCGAGTTCCGAAGAGGCTAGCGATCTGGAGTTTGTGAGACCAGATCGAGAATGGAAAAGTAGAGGTTCCGATTAATCGTGACAATCATCCTTTTTACGATAACTAAACTTATTGTACAAACATTCGAGTGAAAAACGGATAGACTGCGAGCCAAGAGAGCTTTAAACATCACGTTTAGTTTTAATAATTTGACTGATTGTCGCAATATCCACATATAGTAAGTACTCTTTTGTATATATAAGAAAAAGAGAGTGAGATGATACTAACTAATTGATAACTTAACTTAAGAAAGCGTCAAACAATCAGCAAGACCTTGAAAGCTATATTTACAACAATATTTTAATTGTACATACATTCTAGAAGAACAATCTATTTAGAAGCTTTCTTGAATTATTTGAATTGATTTATGTGTACTTATGTCACTGACAAAAAGGACTAGTTGGATTTAATCATGTTTTACATTTTATATATACTGTCAAATATATATAGTAACTTTTTTACATACTGCATACAAGTATTGAATTTTATAGATATTTACAAATAGAATCTTGTTATACGTATAAAACACGTTGAAATTTTCAATCATTCCATAAAGATTTTATAAATGTATTTTTAATCTCAGTTTTATACATCGAACTTCCAAGTCTAACTCGACTGTGATGAATAAATACTTGTTACGAAAAGGTGTATTTTAAGAATTACAACTGCGTATTTATCATGTTGTTGCAATACTAAAAGCAACTACAATATGCAAGAAAAAATAAAGAAAACTACTATTTTAAAAATAAACTATTGATAATTTATTTGATTGTTCCACAAGTAATGATACAATATATAGAATAAATACTTTTCCTCAAATGCAAAAGAAAGCATAATATATTTTATCTAATGAACGTGGCCCACGACAAAAAAGGCACTGTAATGTATGTACATCAACGACAGCTGTCCAAAAATGCAATAACACAATGTGAAATTCACACTCTGCCTGATTTTATAAACAGCTATAAACAGATGTTTATAAACAGTTCGCTATTTAGATTTAATATCGTTAATACTGATCTATATGCAAGGAAAAGTAGAGAAAACAACTGCCATTTTAAAAAATAACTTGGTTTATATTTTATTCAATTGTAGTTCTATAAATGATGATACAAAATATACAAAATACGTTGAATCTTGACTCAAGTCCAGTCAAGCATACATTTCACCTCGTGAACGTGGCGTACGGCAAAAAGGCACTGTACATCAACTACAGCTGTCCAAAAATGCAATAGCACAATGTGAAACTCACATTCTGCTAAAAGCTCAGTATTAAGCTAACATGCTTACACTTACATCTCTTTATAGCTGCACTTACGTAATACATCATACATTTTATCATAAATACAAATTCTTTTGGTTGTTTGCACCGCACATACATTTCACCTACATGTAATTGAATCATTAAACATACAAAAAAAAAAGACACGCGGGAATCGGTTCGCAACTGAAAAGTAATGAAACGTCAGACTACCATCTTTTGTAGATTACAATGATAAATACTGTACGGCTTTCGTCATGCTAGGATTATCTATTGTTGCACCGTTGCTGAATTTAATCATTGCCAAGTTTACAAAAACCATGCATTGATGATTCTGATTACAATACTATAAATAATATTTACAATAATCATTGTACACCGCAAATTAAAACTTTTCGCAGTAGAAATTATAGTTGGCACTAAAATTTAATAATTCGTTGCTCGTAACATAAAGATAAGCCTTGGCCCGATTTCAATATTGTGCGTACTTTCATGTTTGAAATTTGAAAATAAATAGCTAAAATAAAAAGTAATATCGTAAAAAATTTTCCGTAAAAACACGTGTAAATTTTATGCAAAAGGCTCTCGTTCTCACAAAGTTTCCAAAACAATTAAGGCCCCGCAAATTACCGCTAATCCTCGACAATGCATCTCTTCTTTGTACCAAATTGTGCGTATATCATGAATCATCGTGCGCGTAATCTCACTCGAGTGGCGGAAAAAAGGCGACCGCTCAGTTGTACATGGGCTGTGGGAAGTAGGAAGGATAAAGGACGTTCCAAAGAATCGCCGCGGCCATGAGGGCAGTGAAAGTAATGAAGCTTGCCCACCAAATGACCTTTTCCCACGTTTGCACCTCGAGGTTGCGGAGGATGTTAATGCCAACCAAGAGTCCAGCGATGGCACCTGCAAGGTGAGCAACGTAGCCAATCTGATTGTTCGTTTCGAGCACGTAACGATTGTAGATGGCTTGACCGACATCCACGCAGGTGACCACTAGGAAGACAAGCAATTGAAGGACAGCGAATTCCATCTGATGCCAGTTCATGACAATGGTCGCCACATGCGCGGCGATGAGAGCGTATACGCCGCCCGAAGCACCTGCCAAGTATACACTTGGATCCGACACCGAGGTTCCTAAGCTGCCCGCAATCACACCGGCAAAGTAGATGATTAACACTCGCCACCATTTGTGAACCATTTCCAGTGGGATTCCTAGCATCACTTGCACCAGCAAGTTTACCACCAAATGGAAAGTGCTGTAAGATAAAAAGAAACCAAACGTTAGCAACTTTTATTGTCTACACACTGCATTTTAAAATTAAAACTCACCCAACATGCACAAACATGTATGTAAGATACCTCCAAGCTTGATATCTTTTATGAGGATTATAAATAAACAATGTTGCAGTTGGACCTTCCACAGCTACAGCATTGTGAGCCACTGTATCGTACAAGAACAGAATTATTTCCATAACACTAATAATTATCATAGCCACTGGAGGAGGGTTACAGCTGTACTCTTCTTCGTAAACACCATCAGGTGAATCTATTGTACATGGTCGACATGGTACCATCGAGTGAACATATCTCTGCACAAAGTTTCCAAAAACACCTTGCATGTCTTTTCTGTGAATCTGTAGCAATAATGACGAATTTAAATCAATTTATATCAACAGAAAGAACGATAAATGAAGTCTGAATCGAATTTTACCATTGCTATGAATTCTGGATACTCTAGGTATCCTGAGTCATCAAGATCAGCTTTTTTCATAATCATTCGCACCACTCGACCAGGAAGATCCTTGGTGTTGTGAGAAGAACTTCTGATCATGTTTTTCAACTCATTGTAAGAAATTTTGCCATCTCCATCACAGTCAAACTTTTCAAAAATGGCTCTCCAGTGCTGTAAAAACATTTACTCATGTTTATTGCGTCATTTAGAATATAATAAAACGGGAATGGTGCTTAAGATTTAATGTTTCTACTTACAGAGTCATTAAATTGTAAAGGAATGGTTATTTGGGCTTCACCGTCTCTTCCTGTAGCCATCTTGATGAGCTTGAAGCTTCTGCAAAAATAAAACATACCAATTATTATTTCATTAGCAAAGAACTGTTGCACAATAATTATTTATTTAAAAATCTATTACATAGTCAGTCAAATTTAGTACTAGAATAGAAACAATACTGCCAACCTACAAAAGACTATATCTATGAGATTCTTTCTTTGCTTTGCAGAATTGAATACATAAAAAAAATACTTAACATCTAAAACTTGGCACTAATCAAGAGTACAAACAAATTCTCTTTCACACATGCATACATATAATTGATTTTCATTAGATCCAAGTACGCAAAGAACAATTAGAAAAATACATTATTCATAAACTTGTAAATAGCACTATTCTTGAGTTAGCAGTTTTACAATAAACTTCACGAGCGTTTAGCTATATAAAAGCGAGTTTTGCAGCTTGAAGAGCTCGAGAAAAAACATAGTTTTGGAGCAATTTGAGTGTGTTAGTTTGACAAACAAAACGGAGCAACTGGTTTACCTATATCAATATGTTTGAGGGATTGAGACAGACTTGGCGTGTAAAACACAACTGAGCGAAAAGAATGCAGGACGGTGAGGACGACAATCGATTATCTCAAGGTGGATTTTTATCAAAAGCTATTAGTCACCGAGAGTTACTGGCTCACGGGCGATAAACGTGGCACTGGGATGTGTGACTGTACCGTTATCTACTTATACCGTTCGTGATTGAAAAAAAAAGTGGGCAGCGGACGGCTCAACAGGTTATGACAAGTGTTCTCCGACCTACCTCTTTTGCCGTTTGCAAGTTAGTAGGTAAGTACAGTAGTCCAACGATCCGAAAATTTGCAGTGAAGGTTAGTCGAGTATCACAAGTGAACGAGAGGAAGGAAATGCAGCGTCTTAGTGCATCCTCCGTTATCACCAAGAGTACTTTCAAAACAGCACAACGCGGCGGCGGATTCTTCGACGATCAGCGTCGGTCTTGCCCCCTCTCTTTCGAGCAAAGCACCTGCCGCTCTTTTCTCTCTCCCTCCTTCTTTTGCGTTCTGCGGTTCGCGCGTACTTATACACGCGGTTGCCTGGCAACGCACACCCGCGACCTCAGGGATAAACAAAGCCACCCGCGCTTTTGGTATTGAGAATTGCCACGATGACACCGCGATTGTTAACGCGAACAAGTGAGTAATACACACGTGACGGTGGCGGTGCATTGTTTAAGAAGAGATGCGGGGGCTAAATTAAGCGCCAGACGCAGCGGTGTGTGATTCTCCGGTTTATATTCGTCTCTGAGGGAGAAAAAGAAAGATCATTCTTGCTGTCCAATAAAAACAAGCAAAACCTCGTGCTGTTTTATCTGTTTTGAAGCGTCGACGAGCAATAATCAACATGCTGGAGCCGTCGAGAGGAAAAACGAAGATATCGGGTATCTATCGAGTGAAGCAACCAATTGAAAATTTGAAGATCAGGTGAGAGCATCTACCTACATGATAAGTGCTTTAAAGTGCCGCTAATCTCTTGGATATCATTCAGTTAATTACGTTTTACTGCGGAAAAACATGGGGGAGCGGATCTTTCCATTTTTATTCACTCGCCGCGTGTACACACAATCACGAGGTTTTAACTGAAAAATATTTACACGGCGTAGCGCGAATGAAGTGTATTTAATGGGCTCCGGCCATGTGGCGTATATAATACGAGCAGAGTCGAGAGAAAAATTGACTTAATATTGTTACTCCGGATGTTATTTTTTGTTTCCAAATCGATTAATTTGAATTTATTACAACACAGAGTACGAATAGTGCAACAAAAATCACTGCTGGCCGAGCTGTTCGAGAACGAGGGGGAAACTCGGGACAGCAATTTCCTGGAGGACGAGGAGTACGAGTTCTCGTGGCAAGAGAAGGTTTTTGGCCCATACGAGGTGAAATACTACCGAGACGAGCGCAACTGCACGAACGACAAGCAGAAAGCGTATCATCGACGTATCGTCGAATCATCGTCGTCGCAAAGTGACGAAGGCTCGCGACTCTACTCCTACGTGGAGGGCGACAGCTACTACTCCGACACCAACTTGCTGACGGAAAAATTTCGCTCGTGCCTGTCGCTGAGGAACGAGAAGGCTGCGCCCACGCTGAGGAATCGAAAACCCTTCGGCGAGAGGTACAACAAGACGGTCGTCGACGAGCAGCCTTCCGATCGACGTATTTGCGAGAATCACTACTTGTACAAGGTAAAATATCTCAATATGTTCGTGAAAATTACCATTTATATTGAATTTTTTTTACACGAACAGGAACACGAAACAATGTACATAGTGGTGGATTTATCACCGAAAGATGAAAGCAACGTGGAGAACAGCGACTCGGAAACGCTTCTCTGCACTATAACTTACGACCCACTGCACAAAACCTTGAGAGTCAATCCAGATTTCAGCTCGGACGAGTGTTACAGCGTGGCGGGTATCGGTATGAGTTACGACTACTGGATCGAGCACGTGTCGTCGAGGCCAAGTGTTCGCGAATTGCAACGACGACGCGATATCGTTAGAAAGGTGAGAGAGAGAGAAAGAGATAAGGATCATTTGCGCTTATCATTCGTAAAGTGACGGAACAAGGGAATCACGTTGTGAAATATGTGTTATACACGTCGCCGGCCGTCGACGCCGATTGTAATTAGCATCAATTGGCGAGGCGATTATATTACTTAACGCAACGCAATTTTCGCGAAGCGCTACAATGGCTCGTTCGGAAAGCTTGTGTCATTGTGTCGTGTCGTACGTTCATTTTTCCAAATCACGCTGTTGTGATTGTGTGTATATACATGTATCTGAGATTTCGAGCTTTTTTTTAAAAATCAGTTGCGTAAAGGGGGGAAAAAGAAGTGTACGGTTTCTCGCAAAATTTAGCACTCTATAACTGATGGTTAATGATTTTTCGGGGAAAACCATTGGTTAGCAGTTAATTATTTGTTCAACAATTAATCCACGAATATCGTAATTTACGCGGTTAGGGTGGTCAAAAAAATAAAAACACACACGAATGCACTCACCCCACGTACGAGATCTCGGAGATCTGTCGCATGATCTTCATCGTGTACGGCATGTCGATGTTCATGTTGCCCATTGAACTTGTGCTCTCACTCTCGCGAAAACATACGCAATGAAAAAAAAAAAAATCAACTGTATATTCTACCTCTGCAGCTTCTTCATGATGCTGTTCGCGCACTATTGCACACAAACACACACACACGCACCACTAATTCGAGTAGGATAATTATTCGGAAGTAAAATTATTTATATATACGCTGCGGACGTCAGAGAGACGATAATTCACACTGGAATGCCAAATTAACAACCATCCGGTCTGGCTAGTCCGAAACACTGCACGACAAGAAGAAGAAGATGCTGAAGCGAGAGGAGGAAGGAATAATAATAATCGGCGCTCGAAAGCCAGACTCGGACTGAGCTATGTGCGAGAATCCAAATCCGCTTCCGCGCTCTCGAGCGAGCTCAACTCGTCCCCCACTTTAATACACGAAGGTATAATCTACACAATGATTCGCGCCGCCTGCTGCTGCCGCTGCATTGTCGATAGTCGTGGGAAACGTCGTTATTTTTTGCACGCCGCGATAAGGAAAAAAAAACACGCAGGATCCTTACGTCGCTTTGCTACATACGCGTTGGATTAATTGTCCTGACTCAGCTGAATCCGCTTGTGGATGTACGTCGCAGATAACAACCATCGTTGCGTTCCCACAAATCTTTGTATGGCCGGCAATTAGATCGTTATACCCGCAGGTACTTTTTCCCAGATAACGAGCGCGCTTCCACTCAAGGGCATTGATTTTTCTTTCAAACTTCTTTTTATTTTCATTTTATATCGCAGATTATATCGAAAATGCATCAGAGATAGATTGTAGTCTATTATCAATGTTATCACCGATGCGACGCAAATAAAGTTCCCGATAGATATATAATTCATCGAGGCGCAAAGATTCGTTTTTTTTTTCTCTCGCGCGCGACTGAGAAAGTTTAAGTATGTGACGTCACCTGCGAGCGACTACTTTTTAGCGTGATGCGTCAGTTGTTGCTGCTGCTGCTGCTGCTGGTCCATTCGCACGCGAGTCGAGCGGATTTCGGCAGATTTGACTTTCCTCGATGTAGGAGACAGGATTGATCGAGAGAACGGAATCCTCGAAATGCACTGTCTGTTTGCGCACGACAATATATTTTTTTCCTTGATCACATTTGCTCGCTATATGTCTATACGTCAAAAACTGTACTCTATATATGTTGGAAGCTCTGTGCCGCTTTAATTAGCGATAATAATTCGATCAGACACACATCGCTCATCGGATTTATCTACATACACTGCGCGGCCAATCAGTGTCAATTGGACAAAAGACAAATGTACGCACGGCTGAGCTTGCGTGTATAAAAATGTTCTTTTTTGCAGGAGCAACAACGACTGCGAAATCTCAAGGAAGCCCAGCTGTTCCACGAGCTTCACTCGCCGCAGCCGCGGGTTTTGCGTCTATTTCTCAATCTGGACATCGAGTCCGCCCGAGATTTCGACCACGACGACGCTCTGTTCGTCAGCTACTTTCTCGACCTGCCCAAGCACTGGACCTCGGTCAAACGGCCGACAGCCGGGCGCACACAGAGATGTCGAGCTCGCAACGGCACCGCTTACTTTTCCTACTCCAGCGAGATTCTCCTGGATCTGGATCTTGCCGAGCAGGATGCCACTAATCCTGCAGGACTTACCAGCTGGCCCAGCTTGCTGTTTTCCGTCGCTTCGCTCGACAGCTGGACGAGGTAATTGAGCTTCCATTCGAATTTAACACGATGAATAGCAAGTTTTCTAAATTCTTCAAGAAAATTTCGGATAACGCTAAAAATTTTGATAATCATTTTATGCTAAACAAAGAACAAAGTATGCTCTACGTCTCTTGCATGTACTATCGGTTTCCCTACTGCAGCTTCTTTTGCGCACACGCACTTTCGCGCTTATCGCGCGAAATAAGAAAAAAAATACCGAGTAAATATAATATATCGACTTCATTGAAGAAGAAAGAGAGTGAAAAAAACAAAAAAACAACAGAACAATTCGAAAAATTCGGTAAGTAAGCAATGACGCAGACAATACAAACGAGTGCCTTTTTATTTTATCGGGATCAATGACTAACGACAATGGACTTTACGTTTCGTCATTCACCAATTTCTTCTGCGCGACGCCGCGTCAATGTACATACAAGTAGCACACCGTCAAATTTATACGATGCTCGAAACTAAATATTTATAAATAATCAGCTGCTTGGTCCTCTCTCTCGTCGAGTCAATGAGCTGAAACTGCGTTGTTCATCTCCGATGCGTGAGAAAGTGCTTTTGAATGAATGGCATTTTCGCGGAAAAAGTAAAAGTCCGCGCTATTCGTTATTATCGTGACCGAGTTTATTCATGGTATATACGTCATTTTTTTGTCTATTAATAAAGAGAGAGAGAGAGAGCTGATTTGTTTTTTTTTTTTCGCGCAGGTACAGAATCGAAGGATACGGCTCGCTGGCATTGCCGACGAACGCCGGAAATTTCAGCTACAACCTGACAACCTGGCGACCAGCGGGTGGCCTGATCGACTCGCTTCGTCGTTTCTTCACCGGCGGCACCTGCGAGCTCGACGACATCACTTACTGCGCCATACCGGCGATGCACGAGGGCCCGAGTCTCGACAAGAAGAACCTGCGGGTGGTGCCGAGCGGCAGTGTTCAGCTGCGTCTCAGCGCCGTTCACCAGAGCCAGCAGTTCGCCAGGAATCGTCAGATGGACCTCGCCAGCCTCAACGGATTGAACGCCGCCAAACTGCTCGACGGCGTCGACGATGTGCTCAGTCAGTTCAAAGCTGCCAGGGAACGCATGATCCAGGCTCGTGCCATGTGCGCCTCCTGAGTGTATGTCACTCATTTCAATTCGATCAAAGACGAGGCGGGACAAATGAGGGGCAGCAGATTGCTCATGCTCGAGTCTCTTTTTTAACGGAGGTGATTCTTTTTTATTTCAACAAAAATAACAATTTACATTGAATTGTTGTTGTTGCTCTTGATCGTAATAATAATTATCGTGTGTATGCTACACCTGCGGTTTACTGCGGTAGGCATGGTATACGCTCGCTTCGCTATATTATAATCTTCAGTAGTTTCGCGTACTTTTTTTTCTCTCTCTCTCTCTCTCTCATTACTCGTTAATAGTACTGTTATTTGTTTGTCTGTTGAAGTATAGTATTTAATCTGCAACGTTCGCTTTTGTGTTTTTTTTTTGTTTGTTTGTTTGTTATTTACCACATGATTTTTAAATTTACTTTTTTTGTTTTGTTTTGCAGCTTCACTCGCGAATGAACGTCTTACCCCAGGAAAATATAAGAAAAAAAGTGCGCCTTGGCTTGTATGTATATATATTTTATGTATATTGTTCAACGCTTCGTACAGCCTTATCTGGTTCAGCGGGACGGACCGACAGCTCATATGTGCTTTATATGCGAATTGTCGATCTGCCGACATGTTTCGTTAAGTCGAATAGGTACACGTGTTACAATATTTATTTATCTTTATCTTATTATTTTTTACTTCTTTTTTTTTTATTATTCTGCTTTGTTTTTCCCTTTACGTTAAATGTACAATCTCTACGGTGAATTCGTTCTCGAATAGAAAGGAAAAAATAAAACAAGCGCACTGGCGAGACACATCACCCTTTTCTTTTGTGAATTTTTTTTTTGTTCTTATTTTTAATTTTACACCTTTTGTAGCACTGTTGTTTCGCGTACATTTTCTAGAAGCATCGACAATTTTGCTGTTTTTTGGTTTCGTTTATTTTTTGTTTCTACACCGAAAGTTCTGACATTATGATTATCTTTCGATTGTTCACAATTAAATACACCGTGTTCCCAAAGTAAAACTTGAAAGTGATTATATACGTCGAAACTTTGCCAATCGTATAAAAGAGAATAGAAAAAAAAGTAATATACAAATTTTGGGCTTGCACTCGATTAGGAAAGGAATGCATGGGGATTAAATTACAATGGACATTTCTTTCGACATCGAGAGAGGCTAGCGAACTAATACTGGGAAGACTGATTCTTTTTTTTTTTTTTCCTTTAAATCTTCGTTCATTCACATCAGAAGCGTCACTTCTGCCATCGCGCGCACATCTTCTTTTTGTGAAGAAAAAGTGACGGTAAACATTTCAATTAAAACTCTAATATCACAAAGTTTATATTTTGTTTTCAATCAATGAGAAAGCATCGTTACTTTAGCATGCTACATCGTCGAGATGTTGGGTGCTCCAAAAGTGGGATTTCGCGCGCGCGGTTATTCGTTGATCACACTTTCTCTCTGTTCGTCGTATGCGTTCGATTAGAAAAATATAGAACAGCTGCTTGGGGGGGATCACTATGAGACTCCGTCAACGATATTGAGTTAATTACACATGTACATAGACATTGATGCCGAGCTGGAAAATGCCTCAAGAGAGTTAAAGTTATTGAGAACTGCGACGTTTCATACTAAAAAGACAAAAGTCTATTTTATCGAAAGACTGATATCGTCATTATATAAATGCAAAAATTCTGGAGACTTTAAGTGACCCTTGGCATTCAACGTTGCGGTGAAGATGGAGTTCAATGAAATCTGTCGAGAAAGTTGAAAGCGGCAAAGGAAAATAGATTTGTTCGGATTGTGTTTGGATAGCCAGGTCATGAAAGGCACCGGAATTATTTCTCGTTTTTTTTTCACGATGTGATGTATTTGTCTAGAAGAAACTGTCATCAAGAATGAACGCAGCGACTGGTAATTGGTTTTTTTCAACCTTCTTTTTGTAGTACGAATTTCCGATAAGCGCCAAGTATTTTTCATGATGAACTTGGAAAAGTATTGTAAGAGTTAGTCTGATTAATTAATACCAACAAGTTCGGTTCATCAAAATTTGGAATAGAACATGACGAGAAATAAAAGTGAGATCCATGTAAACGATTTATGTTAACCATCAAACATGTATTTTTGTCGTATTATCAGCAATGTATTTACATGTAGAAAAAATATTAAAGATCAAATACCGATCAACATCTATCATAATAGTTTTCCATATAACGTTTAATACATTACTTTTTCCCAATCCATCACTGGAAAAAAATTAAATCCATACAATATTAAGGCGACCCTTAACAAACGACGTTGTTGCACCGATAATAGAATTTAGAAAGCGTTAAAAAATCGCGACTGAGTACGTTCGAAGGCGCAATCCATGCGTTGCGTACAAATATAAAATTAGGCTGTATAAAAAGTTTTGTGTATCGTGTATACGTGAAATGTATGGTGAATGTATAACGAACATATGGTGAGACGCGCGTATTTTTATTTTCATTTCGCTTAATGCGTACTATTTTTTTCCTTTATTCGCAAACAAAGAGGATACGCTTTGATGTTATCTAAAAAATTGTTAAATTAAATAAAAACCCACATCTATTCGTTCATCGACGATTCAATCTTTTTTTTTAATCGGCTGTTTATTTCAATTATAAGAGAACGTAGTCTTGGGAAAACTTCCCTAGTCAGTTCGTGGTTTCCTAAATTCTATACGCTAGCTACAGTACTTAATCTGGGCCTAGAGTTTTCCTTCCTTATTCTCTATACATGATAAACTAATAATCGTTATAATTACTTATAATTCACTCTTAAAAGATAGTATTATGTACTATGTACAACGCTTAAGCTTACAACTGTAATTTTTATTTTTTCATGAAACCACTTTACTGGAAAAAAGTAAATGAAAGAGGGTGGCAACGGTGCGAACCGCATCACTATAAAACAGCGCAATAATTATATTCGTTCTCTCTCATTCGCGGTGTTGCACTTGACTCGGTAATAGCATTCTTACAATCATGAACTTCCATATTCTATCTAACGACTACGTTTTTTTTCTCTATCGCACTTGCATATCTCAATGAACGTTCACATGTAGCGGACATGTATCAGACGCATCCAAATTAAAAACACGCACACTATTAACGCCGTATTTATCATTTAACGATATACTACGTATTCATATTTACAAAAGCGTCTGCATTGTTTCTCCGGGCTACGTTTGCTAAACTCTGTCAAACTTTCGTACGCTGACTTTATCTCTTCTACAATTGTTTTTCTTCTTTTTTCTTTTTGTAGCACACTGCGCACGCATGCACACACACAAATGTGAGTCACCCTGTTCTCATTTTTTTTATCGCAACTACAGTTTGCAATCGTAACAGACTTGTACCGATGGTGGAATGAGCGTTAACTTGTTCGACAGAATTCCAAAGTATTGTACAACTGCTTAAAATAGGACGCTGTTCATAAATTTTATGCAATGCAATACAACGGTTTGTCTGATAGATTATTTCGTTCTCCTAAAATAAAAAAAACTGTACAGTCCCTTGGGATTAGAGAATAATCTCCCGATGAACATAACTTGTTATTTACATTATATGACAAATCGCGCAGAATGTCGTCAATTTCTTTCCCAAACAGATTATAAAATTTTCCAAATTGAAAATAAAAATAGTCTACGACTTCCAAGCAAGCCGTATATCTACACTTTTTCAATGCGTCTTTTTTTTCTCAATATTTTACATACTCAAATTGTTTTATAAAGAAATAAAATCAAAGTAAAAGTGTAAAATTTTTAGCTATATAACAATTGGTTAAAATATAGACACAAAATGATGTTGTTCATTGGCACTCTGCGCTCGTCCATATTTGGATGTCATCAATAAAATAAAAAAAAAAAGAAATCTTTTACGCTTGAAAACAAATTTGACCGTAAACAATACTTATACGAATTGTATGCATCTCTGTTGAAAAAAGGGATATTGATTATTACCACAAAAACAAATTTCTTTTAACGCAGTGTGATAGGAAACTTGTTAAAATTATAACGTTTTATCAATGAATGAGTTGAAATAAAAATTGTCATGAGATTAATTTAAAAGTGAGTGGAGATAAAGTATTGCATTTTACAAGGTCAATTATACACAACATCCTTTTTTCAAGCAGACGTTGAAATGTCTGATGACAATTGAGTGAATCTATACAAGTCGTTGGTACACGTCGTTTCTAACATGGAACAATGGCGGACAACAACAGTGTGCCACGTCAAGGAGCGTAAGCTTTGAGCGTTACACGATTTCTCGCGATACACGATCAATCTTCGTCCGAGAGAGGCTCGTACTGTGCGGAGAGAATCGGCGCAGGCTCTTCGGTCTTGACCACAGCTATAGATGTTGCGCCAGCTGTAGGTGGTGGAGCCGGTGGTGGTCCCGTGTGTACGCCTAACGCATTGAACGGATAAAAGTTCGTGGGAGTAGGAGCCGGCGGCTGACTAGGCGACTCGTCAATGACCATTTCGCCACTGGGCGAATTGTCAGCGCCTTTCTCGTCCTTGTCGTTGCCGCCGCCGCCGTTCCTATCTCCCGAGCTGGTCTTGTCGTCCTCGGTGCGCATCACCTCGACTATCTTGTTTTTCACATAGTCCAGAGGCGACAGATGCGACTTACTCGAAGGCGCACCCGATGTCGTGGTCGTGGCAGTGCTTGACTCGTAGAAGCGTCGTGGATAGTGGTTAGCTTCGGGTGGCGACACAGGCTCTGTCTGATACGTAGGCTGCTGTTTGCTTACGGACTGTTGACTCTGGTGCGAAGACTGTGGCTGGGAAGATGTGGGCTTTTGCTGAGCGACGCGGATGATTTGTCGCTCGTCACCAGGCTTACCGGGTTCTGGTTCGCCTGCTTTTCTCCTCTTCCACTGGTCTTCCGGGATTTGGTAACTGTAATTACCACCGACAACACCATTATTGTTAATCAACGGAAAATTATTATTTTTTTTAAAACGTGTACTAACCCAGGGTAAGGTCGATAGGAAGACATCGGCGGCGCGAAATCTTTGTTAATTACGTGATCCACGTGCTCGCCTAGAGTAATAACCTTGCTGCCAGTGCCACTTGCACCTCCACCACCCGAACCACTATTTGGAACATTTTCTTCGCCAGCCGGACTATGAGCCACACCGTTCGGCTCGGCCGGACTGTCTCGATGAAAACTCTGCAAATGAATTTTCAAAATACGAAGTCACGTCATCAAAGGATAGACGTATATTAATGCAGTATTTTGTTTTACAAACCTGGAAAAGACGATCACCGGGTCGCGGAGGAGGAGCTCCATCGCCTTTCTTAGCTGTAGTCAAATTAATTTGGTGCGTAATAATAGCATCGATCAAGCTTGCAGCAGTCAGGGTGGCCGCGACGTCACCCTGTTGACCGGAAGATGGTGGTTGACTGTGTCTAGAAGAGGACGGAGGTGGCGGCTGTGGTTGCTTTTGCGTTATCAATGGATAATAAATTTGGGGCCCCTTTACGCTTGGCGACTCGCATTGTCGTTCCATCATTTCTCTGAATAAAGAAAATTAGTCAATATAATCCCACACAAGCAATAAAACGAGCTTCAAATCATGTCTCACCTATATATTTGCTGTTCTTTGAGATGCTCAATCACGCGTCTTTCATTTTCAAAGTGTTGCTGTTCCGCTGCGATCTGCTGTTGCATTTGCTGTTGCTTTTGAAGCTTCTGCTGCTGTAGATACATATTTTCCCTTTGCACGGCTGCCTGTTGTTGCATCTCCATTTCCCTCTTTTGCGCCGCCATAGCACGCTGCTGCATCTCCTGTTGTTCTCGCATCGCGGCAGCCACCTTCTCCTTTTCACGATGTTGCTGTACCATTCGGTAATGGTGCTGCTGCATATCTTTCTCTCGCAGCTGCTGTTGCTGTTGTTGGTGAATGCTAAGCCTGTGCTGCTCGTGGCTCTGTTGATGTTGCTGCTGTAGCTCTTTCTCGCGCTGCTGCTGCGCCGCGATTCTATGGTCCACGGCTGCCTGATGCTGCTTCTCCTGTTCGCGCTGTTGCTCTCGCATCCTGTGCTCCTGTTGTATGTCCTTTTCGCGCTGCGCCAGTCGTTCCATTTGCTGCTGATGATGCAGCTGCTCCTTCTCTCGCTCGCGATGCATTCGTTCTCGCTCTTCCTCGTGTTGCTTCTCTCGCATTATCTCGCGCTCGCGCTGCTGCTCCTGTTGCATCGCTACGGCCATCTGATATTGAGCGGCTTGCTGTCTGGCCAATCGCGAACCTGGTAGTGGCTGTAGCGATCGGTTATCCATTGCGTAACGCTCCGAGTACATTCGCTCGATCGACATGCACAATCCCTCGTGACTGCTGCTCGAAGCCGGAGGGTGCGGTACAGGAAGACTCGGTTGCTGAACAGCTACGTCGACTAGACTGGCGAAGGCGTCGAGGCCCGCGGGAGGTGGCGCGTAGTGTTTCTGAGTGTTGTGCCTCTGAATGACACCTTGGCGTGGCTGGGGTGGAGGCGTGCTCGCGCAATACAACGTGGTGGGAACTTCGTTTTTACTGGAAGCCTCCGCCGAGCCACTGCTGCGGTTGCGAGGATGCATCTGCTGGCTAGTTATGTAGTCATTCATTATTATTTGCCGCGATGACAATTGCTGTTCCATGGTGTAGTTGGGCGCTTGGCGCGGCTGATACGAGTTGTACTGGTTGCTGGCGCTGCTAACAAAACACAAATATTCAGTTAGTCGATTGGCATCAACTCACTGATGCTTCGTTAATGAAATTGTTAATTCGTACCTCTGTCCGTGACTGACGACAACTCCGGAATTTTGAGTTTGAACAGGCACGTTGCTGGTGGTGACCGGCGAGTGCCTGATGGATCTGTGATAGTCGTAAACTGGACCGCGTTTGTCAACTGCATATGGATGCACAGGAGTGCCTTGTGTGATCGAACCCGTTTCTTTCGCGCCCACTAAAAAAAATCAATGAAAACGTTACAATTGGACTGTTTTATAGCACGAGGCAAAACATGGCAAATGGAAAATTTGAGGCGACGAACCTGGAGTAGTGCTTGGATTGGGCTGAGCGTTGTTGCCAGGCGGCGTCATCTGCCTGAGCATACCGTCGTACCTCGCGCCAGAGACGGGAGTGCCGTGCGTGATGGAGCCAGTCTTGTGTGGTGTGCCGATATTGGTGAGCTTTGGCGAGAGTTTCGGATGGGAAGTCGGCGGTACCGTAACTTTGGGCAACTTCGGGGTGAGCGGAGCCTGCGGCCTCGGCGACGACGAGTAAACGTGGGGACTCTTGGCCTGGCGAACCTGCGACTCCGCGTGCGGATGCGTATGATAGTAAGTGGCCGCCGACGGAGGCTCCGGCCTGTAGTGAGCGGCCGGTTTGTGCGGAGGTGGTGGTTGCAGCGTGTGATTGTACTCTTGTCGCGGTTTCTTGATGCTCAAATCCAGAGTGCCCTCGGTCTCGCGCATAGTTTGCTGCTAAAGAGTTGTACAACGCCGATTGTTAATTGGCTGGCCAGGGCAAGTAAAAAAAATGGATCAAACAGGTTGAGAATAATTACCTGCATGACAACGAGTCCCTCGTTCGGCAGCATGTCCTTGTTGGTAGGCTGGGGCTGCTGCTGGCTGGGCGCGGGCGGCGGACAGGGCGTGATGGTGGCCTGCATCTGGTTGATCTGCTGAGGACTGGAAGCCGAGCGATGGCCGTGATGGGGGCCGGTGACGACCGAGAGCGTGGCCAGGTTGGGATCCCTGCTGGGTATGGCAGTGTTGGGCATGCTGACCGGCGGCGGCTGCTGCGGCGCGGGCTGCTTGTACTCGCGCACGAAGGTGATGTCGTTGCGATGATCGGTCTTGAGGATGCTGGATATCGTTGGGGTGCCCGAGCTCACGGGCACCGACGAGTTGGGGCCCTGGTTGTTGGGGTTGCGCTTCAGCTGCATCTCGATGACGCCGAGCATGAGGTCCTTGACCGTGAGGGGATTGTTGTTGCTGGTGGTCGACGGCGGCGACTGCACCGGATGCACCGGCGGCTGCGACTGAGTCTGCACCACCGAGGCCGGCTGATGCGAGGTGGTCACGCCGCCGGGCGTGGTAAGGGTGACGACCACGTTGCTACCGTCCAGATCCGAGCTACCCGGAGCTTCGTCCGCCGTCTCCTGGAAACAAGTGTGGTGCCTCTATCAGACGGCCCTCTCACAGGAGGAGGGGCGACGCAGGTTCCAAACAAAAATATCTTTTTTTTTCTTCCCCGCGAGTCCGTTGGAGGCGATGCACAACAATTGGCATCCGGACTCTTTGGACCAGAGGATTTAAAAAAACCGCGGTCTGCCCTTAGATCCTTATTTGTCTACTTGATCAAGAGATTCAGTTGCTACTTACTAAGAGCAGACTAGGTGAGTCAAATAAAAAATAATTGGAAGCGGAGCAGTGGAGTGAGAGAGAGTGACGTATAGAGAGAAAGAGTGAGAGAAAAGAGAGCAAGAGAGGAGAGTTGAAGTAGTGTATTGCAGTGTTGTGGTGGGTGGGTGTGTGGTGTAGCGCTTGAGGTGCCCGAAGGAGCCGGTCTTACCGTGGCAGAGCTGTCGTAGTCTTCCCTCGTGCTCGTGGGTGGATTGGTCTGTGGTGGTTGCTGGGAGGAGGTGATCGCGGGCGATGGTGCAACCAACGACACCACTGCCAGGTCGGCGAGTTGTTGTTGTTGTTGTTGTTTTTCACCCACCTTTGTATCCTGCGTTTGAGCAGCGGCAGCGACAGCAGCGGCGGCCGCGGCGGCAGCGGCAGCAGCAGCAGTGGCCGATTGCGAGCCGGGGAAGCCAGCGGCGGCCGGTTGTAGAACCGAAGCCGCGCCGCTCACCGAGCTCGCCGACGAGGCCGCCGAGGCCGTGGGCGTACTGCTCGGTATCGTGTTCGCGGGACTGCCCGCCGACGCCGTATCGCTAGTATCATGCACCTTCGACAAAAACATACGACTCGCTCGTGAGCATGCACTCGGCTACGTAGATAGAGAGAGATGTACATGGCAATCAATCAGGCGGCGATCGCGTGCATACTTACAGCCAACTCGTCACAGCTACTGGTACTGCTGCCGCTCTCCTCCTCGTCGGTGAGGCAGGGCCTGCGCTCCTCGCCCAGCGACTGGTAGTACTCGGCCACCACCTGGTCCAGGCCGAGCTTCTTGCGGTAGGTCAGGTAGTAGTTTTTGCACTGGTGGTTGGTCTTGCCGGCGATCGACTCCGACACCTTGGCCCAGTTGGTGCCGTGCTCGCGCAGAGCCTTCCGCAGCTGCTCCAGCTCCTCGTCCGTCCACTGGCGACCTATCGCGTCGGCCTCGTCCGCCACCTCGCCGCTCGCACCGGCGAAGTGCGGCGCCATGCGACGGGATATCCGATTGAAGCACGCCGAGCAGCATTTCGTCGTGTTGCTCGGGATTTCTGCGAATGAGCGAGAAGAACAATGACAATCGACGAACGATCGGCCAGCGCTGCATGGGCCAACTTGGCTGCAGGTTGCGCTGAACTTACGGAATTCCTGGACGATCGACTCGCGGATCTCGGGCGGCAGATCGTTCCACTTTGGCGGCAGTGCGCGCAGCCGTTTGACCCTCGCCTTGGCGCTGGAGCTGCCGAGGTTCGGGCAGCCGGGCAGCGGGCAGGTGGTGTAGCGTCCTCGCACCGACTTGCATCGGCAGGTGTTGCAGACCCTCGCGCCCGGGCCCACTTGCTCCTCCCTCAGACCGTACTGCGACGCTTGACTGCGCGACAATGGCCTGCTTTGGTTGCCCGCCTCCACTATCGTCTGGCAGATCGCGCATGGATGCGGCCCCAACTGTCGACCACTGAGTTCTGAAATCAGAAAATTACATTTTTCGTGAAAAAAAAATCTTTTTTTTTTCTTTCAATATTTGATCCAACAATGCGCTACCGTTCAATCAAACTGATTGATCGAATGAATATTTGGAATAGAAACAGCAATTTCGATTACAAAACAAATTGTCCTAATTGGCAAGTGGCATCGAGCACTCGGAATCAGCGCGTGGATATTCAGTGAAAATTGTTTCCGCGAAACACTCTGGCCGACAAGGTTTACCCATCACTCTCGCGGACGCCACTCGAAAAAGTCAGCCCACCATCAATCGACATGGATAAAAATGAAAAATAAAAAAAAGAACCGCTCTCGCGTGTATCTACATTCGATTTCGAGGCATCGAGTGACGCACACGCGGCACAATGGGGATAAAAAAAAGCAAACAAGAGCGGCAAATGAAAAAAAAAAGCACGATAGAAATCAAATAAAGGCTGATCGTATCTCGCGCAGAGAGCGCGCAATTGCAATGTATGACAGTGGAGCACTCGGTGCACTACACAGTACTGCATAATTGTGAGTTTCCTCTCTCTCTCTCTCTCTCTCCTTTTTTTTTATTTTTTACTCGTGATGTAATCACAGTCATCGAGCGCGAATTCGGTGAATTACTCAGCAGCTGATTGATATTTGCGCAGCTTTCAAATTAACCGTGAAGAAAAATCATGGGGGTTTTTTGAAGGGGCTGAATAATTAGGCGCGCGGGCTGCTCTGCGCGCGCGAGCTAACTAATTACGAATTGCCAATTAAAAAGTTGCCTCTCTCTCTCTCTCTGCGCTGCTGCTGCTGTTTGTTCAAAGGCTCGCTCTCCGCGCGAAATATGCCAAATTGGCTGGTTTTTGCGCTGGTCATATAATTCAATCGTCGTAAATCAGCTAATTAATACCTGTCAATGTCAAATAATGAATAGCCAATGCTCTCTGCAATGTTTTTCAGATAGAGAGAGGGAGATCATTGTCGGCCCATTGGGCCCGTCATTTTTCATCAACGTCCTGTTTTTCGCTCGCGACAGACAAAGCAGCTCGCTGCACCGCTAATTAAGCCACCGCCGCGCGCATTAATCTTGCAAACGCGAGGCTCAATATTCAATTTTTTTTCTCCTTTTTCTTTTTTTTTTTACTCTCCTGCGCGTTTTATTAACGCCATTGTGCTTCCTCGAGATGTCTGATCAAACATTCATAGAGACTCCCATTGTTTCTTCTAATTAGCGGCTATTTGCTTTCTCTCCGCTGCCTCTCGCGAATCATCATCATATATATCCGAGAGCGGCGGAGATCATCAAAGCGCAGTAGCAGCCGGGATAAATCATAAAATGACTTCGAGTCTGGAGAGCTTGGTTAATTTCGTTTCCGCGTGCGTGTCTCTCTCTTTCTCTGTTTGAGCTTTTCTTTTTTCCTTTTGTCGTGGCGCAGCGCATTATTCATTCAGCGTAATTATTAGCGAGATCGAAGAGAGTGAGCGCGCGCGCGGCGGTGCTTTTGTGCGAGAGCTCTTATTTACTCTCCCTTCTTTTCAAAGAGAATCGCCGATGGCCCGTGTGCGCTCTCTCTTGTAATCCTTCGCAGATTACGACGACGATTCGATTACGAGAGCAGCTCCTTTGGCGAATCGCTATCTGCCACGATTTCCAATTTGCCGAGAGAGCTACCGAGCGAGCAGCATTAATATGAAAAATTGCTTGTTTCGTGTAAACATGGAAGACGAGTGGAGAGAGACAGAGAGAGAGGGGGGGGGGTGCCCCGCGAGATGCCCTTGGGCCTGATAATATACATTCATGTATTTATGAGATTTGCGGCTCTTTCTCTCGATCTCTCTCTCTCTCTCTCTCTCTCAGTCGACTCTCGGCAAAAATGATTAAAAGCAAACACACCGGGAAAGAGAGAGAGAGAGAGAGAGCGAGCACAGTGTACACACGTGTGAGTGCTATTGAAACGCAGCGAGTCTCTTTTTCCCTCGCGGGATACTACGCGGATCTTTTCCGCTTGCCCGGACTTTCAGCGCTGTATCTACAACATTTCCAAAACGTCATATCCCATATACCAGATCACATCTGTGTGTCGACATACACTTTAACGCAATCAAGGAGATGCAAATTATTATACCCTTCGATCGTATCGCAATAGACGTAAAATCATTTAACGTGAGAGCGAAGCAAATTCAACAGGATGACAAATTCATTGGCAGTGAGCTAATTGAAATTTCATGCAGTTCAAAGGGGCAAGAGATGCGGTTGACCGAAGACGCGCACTGCAAATTGGCCGTGGAAAGAAGCGCGGGCAGCTAACAACCTCCCCCCCTGTCCCGCTGTCCTAATTGACAGATGTTGTTTGCTCCTCATAATGTACACCCCTTTTCATTTTCACTTGCTCTCTCGCTTTTGTGTATTTGCCATTCATTATCGCTGATTGATTGATTGATTCTCCTCTCTCGTTGTCATTCGGTTTTCTTCGTGTATCCACGTACTTTTGTTATTTTTCGATTGCGAAAAGAAGAAACGCGGCTGCGCTGTTTTTCTTTCGTTCAATTTGCAAGATTGCTAATTATTCATTCACGGATGGTAGGAGGGGGAGGGGGCTAAAAAGAGAAGCTAATTACGCGCGGGCAAATTGAAAGACCAAATTTTATGAGCGTTAATTACGAGAGAAGAAGAAAATTTTTCCATTTCAACTTGGAAAAGCGCGGACGGGAGTGAGGAAGAGACAAAAACTTGCTTGTTACATGAATAATTTTCGAGCGCTTTGCTAAAAATAAAATTAAGTCAACGCAATTTTCATTTCCCCGGCTGTACATAGAGCGTGAATTATTCAATTTTCATAAAGTTTTTCGTCAAAAAAAAAAAAGAAAGAAAGAAATAACGCGGTTTGAACGAGAGACGGGCAATTAACGCGCTCGAAAAAAGCCGCGGAATAAAAAGCTAAAAAGAGAAGAGAAAGAAGAGTTGAAGCCTCTGTAGGCATTAACGAAAACATTAACGAATGCTCCTTGCGGCTGGCGTAGTTCGTATAATCCTACTCGCTAGCAGCAGTAGTAGCAGCAGCAGCAGCGCGAAACCGTTCGTACATAATCCGCTATTTGCTGAGCGAGCTACCTGTCTGCCTCTCTCTCTCTCTCGCTCTCTCGGAGTGCCATTAATTGGGATTAAGTAAATCAAGACGCTAATTAGCTCGTCCGCCTGACGAGCAAGCGAGAGAGAGTTTAGCCCTCTCGCTCTCGCTTTACCTTCATTTAATTTTGCCCACCAATTTGCTCCGGCTTGCGCACACACTCCCCCTTTTCCCTCGTTCTACAACATGTAGCTTCATTATTTTCCGTGCGTACCCTTGGCTTTTTAATGCACTTATTGTACGCTTTGGGCATTGTGTAGCGATTGAAAACTCATAATAAAAGCTTGCAGTCGCGACTAGGAATAAGTAATTTTGCCGTGGTATAATTGGCAAAAAATACGCAAGGAGAAAGAAAGAGAGCTTGCAAGCTTGTGCAAACACTTTCTCGCGATATTAGCGGCGCAGCACACTGCTGCTGCTTCTGCTGCTGGGAAAATATCTCGAGGGCTTGAACCATCGCGCAGACATTACTGACAGAAAGAGTGAGAGAGAGAGACTTATTCAATCTGATGTGCACTTTCTTTCTCTCTCTTACTCTGATTTTATTATGCGATACAGCAGCAATTATCGAGAGAGCGAGCGATGAATTATTCCGCGACGCGTACATCCAAGCTTTTTCTCTCTCTCTCTCTTTCTCCCCGAGGTGCCGGCACTGAGCTTTCGAGCGACACGCGCTATATCCTACAATATTATAAAATCGTTCCGAGCTATCTTTGTACTGCGCAAACCGACCAAATCTTTTTACATTTTTCACGGAGACTTCCTCTTCTTCTGCCTTCTATCTATCTTGTCCTTTCTTTTTTTGCCGCCTGCTCGCGGTTTGATATTCGCGCAGATTGAATGCTCCACTTTATCAAATGACGGGAAAATCAACCGGATGGATTTTTACACGGTTGACGCGGAAATTTAATTGAAGCTTTTTGTCACGCGCATAGTAGAAGAAAACTCAAACGCTACAACTGAAATTATATGATCGCCGTGTGATCAAGTATTCCGCGAGGGGCAGTGAGAATTAAATCGCCAAGTGTCGACATGCACGCTGTGCGCGCGTAAAATGTTAATGAAAACGCAAAACAAGCGAAGAAAGGCTGTTACATACATATATCTAGCTTGCGGACAAGTCTCAAAGGACTACACGAGTAGTCCTCGCCTCTGGCTCTCTCTCTCACACTCGCGGTATATACGAATTCGGATGGGGAGTATAATAGAGAAGAGCGAGACAATCGCAAAGGGATCGAGGCCTTAAAGCGAAGCTTTAATACTGGATATACACACACACACACAGTGAGTGAGAGAGTGAGTGAGCGCACGAGCGTAAAAGCGATGTCCCTCGGGAAATGTGCGTAATCGGCGTCGCTGCTTTCTCGCGTTTGTTTATCATTGGCTTCCTCCTCGTGCAACTGTCACGATCCTACAACAGCAGCAGCAGTAACCAGCCCGCTGGATTTTCGTTCGGACAAATTATGCGGAAGCGCTCTCTCTCTCTCTCTCTCTCTCGCTAATCCGACAGACACACATAAACCCACACATACTCCTCTCTCTATGTATCCATTGATTTCCGCCGTGCACTGCACAGGCTTCACGTGTGCCGGATAATTTGCAAACGAGCCGCATCCAGTGTGCATGCCGTCGGCCTTTGCTTAATTACCGCGCGTTATTGGATGAGAGAGCGAGAGAGAGAGAGAACTCTGTGCTACTGCTGATGCTGCTCTGTGGACAGGATTCACTTCTGCTAGCTCAACGATATTTTTTTGCGGCTCATTTGTTTATCCATTTTTTTTTCTTTCGTGATGTGCGTATGTGTGCAGTGCACGCCGATCGGATGTAAATTTATGCGCGCCCGAGTGCTAATTGGATCGACTAGGTTGCAAAATTATCCGCGTCCGTAACTCTTTTATTTGTTGCTCGCTCTTGGTTTTCGGCCAATTTACAAGGATATTCAGTGCTGGATAATTTTCTTTTCTTCCTTATTTTATGCAAATAATTCGATAGCCGATAGAGACAATGCCATATTTTTTTTTTCCAAAAAGCTCAGTAGTGCAAGCAACGATTTGGTCAGGCGGAATTTTTTAATTCTTCCGCAAGATCGAATTGCGAGAACGCTTATTTGCACGCTTGTAGAGTAAAAAAAAGGAAGCTGCTCGTATAACTCGATGACGAAGGGAGCTTAAAAAAAGGGCCTCGAACTACTTGAACCCGCGCACAAGTACTGTTTATATTCCCGCTGCGATCCGCAAGCTATATTCCATGAATACGAATAAATTGAATGGAACTTTTGAAAAAGAGAGAGAGAGAGAAAGAGAGTAAGATCGTGGTGGAGACACTTTGTTCTCATTGATTTGCCGTCGACGACTTTGGCGACATAAAATCTGGAGTGGAAAGCTGCTCTCGGGCAATTAGGCAAAACTGGGGGACTGACAAAGAAGAGCCTCTTTCTCTCTCTCTCTCTCTGTCGCTCTCGGGCCGAGTGTATATTCCTTGGGTTGCGCGCGATCAGGCAGCAGTAGCAGCGCCGCAGTAGCCATATCCCCGGGGAGATCGGCAATTGGCAATTGTCGGAAAGCGCGGCCAATGTGCGCCCCCGAGGGGCGGTTCTCTCTCTCTCTCACTCTCTCCATCTCGGCGGCTCTGTAGGCTGCAGGTGGCGGTGGTGGGGTTGCGCGCAAGCACGACGGCGCTCGCTGCAAGTCCGGCGTTCAAATCTCAGCACTCGGCCGTGGCAGTCGCGCGCGGCACGTGATAGCTGCTGCACGCGCCGCTCGACATGTACAGCCTGTACAGAGCGTGGTTCGGTGCCGCGGAGGAGAGCTACCCGCTGAGGCTGTCGCCGCCCGACACCGTGGTCAGGGTCGGCCAGGACGGCGAGTACCACTTCGTGGCACACAGAGCCGTGCTCGCGGCCCACAGCGGCTACCTCAAGGCCTTGCTGGCGAGCAGCGCCGCTGGGGATGTCGCCGGGGACGTCGCGACCAGCAGTGCCTCCAGTTCGCACGATGCAGCCCCGCCACTCATCACCTCCATCACCGTGCCCCCGTCCATCGGTGATTAGCGCCCAACATCCGCCGTTGTTTCTCTCATCGTCCTTTTTCCAATTGCAATTGTTGCAGGCGGCGAAGCTTTCGGACCGCTGCTGCACTACATGTACACCGGGCGGCTGGAGGTCACGCTCGACAATATCTACACGGTGCTGCTGGCGACGCATCTGCTGCACATGCCCGGAGCTTTGGAGCAGTGTCGCGCGGCTCTGCTCAGGCTGAGAGCGCCTCCGGCGGTGCCGTCGCCGGTCACCACCAGCATCACCACCACCTCGTCCTCGTCCCCGAGCAACAGCGTACTCCGCCCGGTGCCCAATCGTCTGCTCGGCCCGCCGTTCTGCTGGCCACAGAGTGCTGCTGCCAATCACTTGTATCCGCCAAGGCACCTGGACTTGCCGCACTTTCCGGCGCTTCAGCTCTCGCCGCCTGTTCAGTTGCCTGCACCAATCGTTCACAAGAGTACGCCGTACGGGTGAGTCGGTTTTTTTTCAAATCCTAGCTGTCTTCTTCTCGTGGGCCTCTGATCGCAGTTCTTGTTCGTCGCGTAGAAGCAAAGAGCCATCGGTATCGCCAGTCTCGAGCGCCTCGCCGCAAGCTCCACTGCACGGCAACGCGCGCTCGCCTTCGGCGAGTCCAGAGCTCGTGGTCGTTTCGTCAGCGAGTCCAGCGATGCATCTGAACGTCGACGACGAGCAATCGAGCGCTCGAGGTCGCAGAAGCGCATCGGCCAGCAGCGAGCGCATCTCCGTCAGCGACACTGGCTCCGACCATCAAGCGCCACAGCAGCCTCGTCGCAATCGAGCCTCGCAGCAGCAGCAGCATCCGCATCCGCATCAGCATCAGAAAAGCAGACAGAGCTCGCGCTCGGGCCGCGACAGGTCCTCCACGTCGTCGTCGTCGTTGGTCAGTGCTGCGGTACAGCAGACTCCCGGAGTGATTTACGACGTTGCTTGCTGCGACGGCCCAGTGCGCTTTCATCGTGTGCTCAACGAGAATTACGCGCCGTCGACGGATCCACAGGTTTGTGCAATACGAGCTTACACTATATCCAAGGTGTGATCGAATAACCATTGTTTTTCCATAATTCTCGTTTCTCCGAAGTCTCCTGCAATTTCAACACAACATCAACATCAGCATCAGCCGCAGCCTCAGCATCAGCAGCAACAGCAGCAGCCACAACAGCAACCGCGAGTGCTGAGTCCGCAGTGCAACGGACGCGTGTGCCGCGAAAACGACGAGAACGAGCACCGCGTTGTACCTCCAGCGTCGCAAAGACATCCGCGTCCCGTCTCTCAACCTTTGCCGGCGATCATGAGCGGCGGGGACTCGGACAACCGCAGCTACACGTGCGGCTACTGCCAGCACACCTTCAAGTCGCAGAATTGCTATCGCAAGCACGCGCGTCGCCATCTCCTACCGACCGACGGCGGCGGTGGTGCTGGTGGCGGCAGCGGCAACGAGGAGCGCCAGACTCCACAGCCGAGCGAAAGCAAGAAACGCGAAGTTCGCCTGTTGGATTTGAACGTGCAGTACTATCCGTGCAAAATCTGCGGCAGCAAGTTCCCCAGCTATTATTTCGTGCACAAGCATCGAAAGTTGCACCATGCCAATATCGACGAGCCAACGACGCAGAGGAGTGCCAGTGACGAGCAGCAACCGAAGCAGCAACAGCAGCAACCAAGTACCAGTGAAAATATCCAGCAGCAACAGCAACAGCAGCAGCAGGCCGCATGAACTTTTCGGCCCTGGGCGCCCGGTGACTTTTACAAGTGATACGTGATAATATTTTAGTCTAGTCCGAACACTCGTATACATATCAAAGTGACAGTGAGTTTGCGATTAACGCGATAAGAAATTTTCTGTAGCGACAGTCATTTTTCTCGTCGTGTATACAAAAAAATCATTCAGCGAAAAATACTGTAAATATCGTATCTTCTCGATTGTCTGTTAATAAACGAATTACCATATATTGTATTACTGTTTATTTTGACGTGCAGCGATGTGAAATATTACATTTTCCGGAATACCACGCACTCGCGCCCGCATTTCCATTTTGATTGAAATGACTCGTGGATTAATTCCAGAGCGCGTCATTATAATTATTATCGCTATTGTTATTATTTCAAATGCAATACATTTGTCGGGGCGGCGGCGGCAGCAAATCATTCTTGATTACCGCGCGCATGTTTGCATTTCAATTGATCAAACAACGGATAGCTTTCGTTAAATATGAAACGAGAGACAATTACAGTGAAATAATTGCCATCAAAGGTTTCGTTGGCCCTCTCTCTTTCTCTCTCTGCAAGCGCCAGTCGACCGCCGTATAATTACCAATTACACCCTGTGCACAATCACCCACGCACTGACTGCGCGAGCCTTTTGAAATTGCGTTGGATCAGCGATTTCGTAATTGTTTCGATGAGGCGTTATTTGCTTATTCGCCAGGCGGCACGGGCTCCTGATTGATTCATTCGTCAAGCGATGCTGCTCTGATGCATTTTGTATCGACGATGCGCCAAATTTAATTTTTACTGGGTCACTCATGGATGTATACATGCTTTTATATATACGCATCACACATTACGTATCTACCAATTGAATTATTATTGCTGCCGAGTGTTCCGATTGTTTGCGCTCGAACAATCATTTTAATTAATTGAAGGATATTCCCTCGAATATTCCAATATGAATATCGCTGAATAATTCTATCCGGCTACTGCAGAACATCAAATACACGAAATTATAATTGAAAATGCAAAACGACTTACCCATCGCGTCCATGGCTTGCGACTCTTCGTCACTGGTCTCCATGGGTGTCGAGTGATTTTCCTTCTTCTTGTCTTTCGATCTGCTGGACGAACCACCACCGGTACCTGTGCTCTTTTTCTTGTCTTTTTGCTGCTGTTGCTGCTGCTGCTGCTGTTGTTGTTCGTGCGGCAACGTGGTGTTATTGGTAGCTGTGCTAGTGTTGGACGACGAAGACAGTGCACCTTTGCCTTCGACCCTGCAATCAAAACCCAGCAACGTAATCAAAGATTCAATAAGTTGAATTTCGACGAGCATGCAAATCCCAGCAAAGCCATCTTCGTATCTTGCTCGACTAGCAATTCGAGTCGATGAAATCCGCGAACTCTACTCAATTAAGATGATGAACATTGGTCGGATACCCGAGCAAACATTGTCCGCTAACCAATAACCATTGATTAGCATTGCAATTTGCTAATGACTGATATCTGGCCCTTCCCCCTCTCTCGCTATCGCTCTCAATGTGTATGAGGGAGGGCGAGCGAGGAGTCTGATCCCCGGTGAGCGTTAAACTAATATATCCAAAGAGCGAGCGGAGAGGGGGGCCGGAGGTTTTAAATAAAATTTTGCATTCGGTCGTCGAAGTTCACCCGTTAAGTGGATATACGCGAGAGCTCGCGGAAGGGATGGACCAGCACAGCCGCCGATCCAATTCGGCAGAGAGAAAACACGAGAGGGGAGTGCCACGCTCTCTTCCTTCGATTGTTTGCTCATAAAATCTCTTCCAGTTGGTGCCCGCACGCGCCAACCTCATCCAATCAGACTATATAGTTTCGAGAATTAATTGAAACGAGTGAACGATCCGATTACTGCAGTATCAGCCAATTGCACGAAATTTTCTGGCAGTTGGAAACAAGCGAAAGAGAGGCACTCACTTGATGTCTCGGATGACCATAGTTTCCGAGCTAGACATCGACTCCTCCTTGATGTCCTTGATGAGTATCGAGTCCTTGGGCTCCTGCTTGATCTCCTTGTTTTCCTTGTTGGCCTCGCGAGCCTCTTTAGCTTGTGCCGCTGCCGACGTGGAAGTCGTGGTGAGTACGCTCGCCGTGCTTGCCGACGCGCTGCTACTCGGGACGGATGCTGCTGCTGCTGCTACTGCGGAAGCCGTTGATGAGACCGGTGCCGACGTTATCGTCGTTGTCGTCGTTGCCGTCGTCGTAGTCGAGGCCTCGGAGCTGTTTACGGCAGCGCTGCTGCTACTGTTACTCGTGACCGTTGCGGCGGCAGTTGTCGAGGAGGACGATGACGAGGTAGTGGTGGAGGTGGAGGAGATGGAAGTCGACGCAGAACTCGTCGTGGTCGTCGACGACGAGGTGGGCGCTGCCGTCGACGATGTCGCGTTGGACGTCGACGTCGACGCCGACGCGCTACTGCTACTCTGCGAGTACTCTTGCGTTTTCTGTTGCTGCTCACGCTGCAGCCTCGTCGTCACGCCCGGCGTTAATAAATCTATGGGGCCGCCTATCGTGGCGTTACTATGATTTACCTGAAACGAAGGCAAATTCGAGGTCAGTCTTTTGTCCGAAATGCAAAAGTGCAATTGAGTTGTTGATGGAGGATGTCACAATACATACCTTAGTGTTAGGATTGTTTCGAGAACTACGAGTACGCCTCGACTTGCGCAGCAGCTGCTTATAATTCTCGGCTTTCTTAGTGAGGTAGTAGTGTTGCACGCAGTCCTGCGCGGACTTTTGGTCGAACGCCTGGGCGATCAAGCCAAAGTTCTTGGGGTGCTGGAGATACTTCTCCTTGAACATCTCGTGCTCGGTCGCGCTCCACACGTTTATCAGCTTCCTCTCGCTGTGCAGTGCCTCCAGCTCGTCGGGCTGCAGCAGACCGTTGTTGTTTTGAAATGCAATTTTCCGCTGCTTCTGGTCCAGCAGCAGCGGCGGGATCACAGCGTACGAGCGCATCTTCTTCTCCTCCATCTGCAATGCACACCAGTGAACGCTCGTACATTCCTTCCGCGACAGCTCCTTCTGTCTCGAGCTGCTTTGTACGACTATTTGTTTTTTTTTTCGCTAGCTCGCTCGCTCGCTCGCTCTCGATATATATATATATATATAGATAAACATTGTACAACACTTTTCGACGCGTTTCAAACGAGCATGAAAGAGAAAAAGTGTCTGGTGTCGCTTGTTTGTTTGTATAAACGGACAACCAAAAGTGTATGACACTTGAACGACAAGTAACTCTCGAGTGTTTTTGTACAATAAAGGTAGAGAAAGCATGGTAACGTTACTAACCTGACGGGCTTTTATTGCATTTTTTAATTCAGTCGACAACTCTTCCTGCGGAATAGCAATCAAAATAATCTTCCTTGAGGCATGTGTTTTCAAAACTGATTTTTGCTTTTTTTTCTAAACAAGCTTTCGACACTGAAGACAGTGTGTTTTGCTCATTTTTGTTCTCAGGACTAACAAAAAGCCTACTGAGGTTTCAAAATAGACAAATAAAATAAAACATTAACAAGATTTAGCAATTAAAAGAATTTGTCTTCTCCATCCATTGGATCCGTCCATCACTTCTTGACCTGCACTCGGTCAGAACGGTTAGAGCTCGGGAAAATAAAGAGAAAATCAATACTATCCCAAAACATTCCGCGAATACCGGCCAGTGAGCAGTTACCAGATACCGTTGCAGCAGGTACCTTACGTACCAACCAAGAAAATCAATATCCTGAACTATATACAAAGTCATGTGAATCGTTTTTGAGAATTAAAAAACAAACACAGTGGAAGAATGAATATCAATGTGAAAACCATGATGCATGATTATGCAAGTGCGTTATTAGAAAAAAATTTGCTTGTAATTGCAGTGTTAGGAAACAGCAAGATTCAATGATTAGAATTATTTCAGTTGATTTTTGCGAACTCGGAAAGAATTGCGATAAGTTGCGGTGTAGGTTAATTGCATGAACAATCATCAAGCTTGTAAGCTCATTAATCACACGGACGACGGAAAAATGTCTGAGAGAGCGCATTTTTCCGATCGAGGAAATGATGAATGGTTCTCGAGTGTACACCAATGAAAATTACTTTCAGAACAACTGTTACGTGAGTTTGATGATGAACATTATAATACAAGTGATTGTTCGAACACACGAAACAAAATGAACGAGGAAGCGTTATGTCAAAGCGATCGACAAATTAGTTACAAAGCACTCGACTATCAACACACCCTCAGCACGAGCACAACACACGTGTCCATTGACTAATCATTTCACCTTTTCTCTTTCTCGACTCGAATTCAATCTCCATACTCGAGAGAAAAAAAATCCGCGCGACACGTAAAAAGCCACGAGACTGACACAAATTTGAAAAAAAAAAACTTTCAAAAAGCCCAAAAAACAAAAACGTACCTCCTGCTCCTGCAAACCGTCCATGATCTCTTCAAAGTCGGCTTCGCTTTTGACGCGACTGCCAACCCTGTTGAAGCGTTCCTTATCCTCGCGATGCTTGCGCAACTCGGGGAAGATCTTTTCGAAGAACTCGCGGTTCTTGGCTTCCTTAGTTTTGCGCTTCTGTGTGGCTTCGAGCTTGTCGACCTTACGATGCCACTCCTGCACGAGTATCGCGTACGTTTGCGACTGCTGGCGATGAAGAGTTGCCCGCTCCGAGTGTTCCTTGCGCAACCTGGCGACGAGACGAGTCTTCATGCACTGATGCCGCGTGCGATTCTCTTGGTACACCGTCGTGTCCGAGGGCTGGTTGTACAGTGGCAGTTTCACTTTTGGCCCTAGCTTATCTAAAAGCTTGTGCGCCTCTTCCGCCTTTTTCTACAAAACAAACGAATATTAGCAATGCTACGCGAGTTTAAATTTCGCTTCGATTAAAACCCAGACTTACCCTGTTTTCAGCATAAATTTTCTGTACAAGGGTTTGATGCTTGGGTTGCGCAAAGACTTCTTCGATAGGCCGCTTATAATCCAGGGGCTGACTGGCAACCTCCTCGAGCTCTCTGAGCTTTTTCTGGAGTTTGCAAATCTGTGACTCACGCTTGGCGATCTCCACGTCGATATTCGTGATTTGCTTCAGAATATCATCTTTAGTGGTTTTAAATGCCTCTTCTTGCGGCTCTGGCAGGGTCGGCGAGATAGCTTCCGTTTGCGGCGTGTATGCGCCTGCTACCGGCTGCAATTATATGCATTTGTTAGTTGATTGTTAATGAAACATCTTTTCGGATGAACGATAATCCACCAATGTTTGGATCTATATTAAGAATTTTGGTTTGTTGTTTATTGACGATACGA
This sequence comes from Galeopsomyia nigrocyanea, assembly GCA_035047105.1. Taxonomy (NCBI): domain Eukaryota; kingdom Metazoa; phylum Arthropoda; class Insecta; order Hymenoptera; family Eulophidae; genus Galeopsomyia; species Galeopsomyia nigrocyanea. Next base: position 9,268,687 of record JAWWMK010000021.1, on the reverse strand, counting down.
AGCGACTATTTATTTTGATGCCAGCGTCACTTTTGACAGTTCTATTTATACATTATATATACATTACGCAAATACCAGTGTACATATAGAAATGTATACTTTCAATACATACTTGTTGTAAACATTGAATAATAAATTTCAAAAAATTTGGCGAATGACAACTTTAACAAGTCGTTTAAAACTTCAGTCGCATTACGTTACTTGATGAATGTTTACAACATTTTTTTTAATCTCACAAGATTAATATTAATTACGGCAATAGCATTAAATATTGAAAAGACAAGCTGCAGCTGCGCGAACGTACCCTCGTGTCTATCCTGAGCGGCTGCAGCTGCACATGCTTCTGCTTGACGTGAGTGTCCTGCGTGCTGGCGATCCTCGGGCATTCGGGCGTCTGCTGCACCACCGTGGGTTGTTGCTGCGTGCGCGGAGGCAGTTGCTGCGTGGGTTGACCCAGCCGAATTTTCTTGAAAGGCGGCGCTTCCTGCTGCTGCTGTTGCTGCTGCTGGATTTGGGCCATGTCGACGGCAGTGGGCCTGTACTCTTGGGGCTGCATCGCCAGAATTCCAGGGGCACGACTGCGCGCCGCCGCGGCCGCGGCCGCAGCAGCGTGGGCTGCGTAATCCGTGGGCGCGGTCGGCGAGGCCGCCGGTGCTATCGAGGCTGGAGCCGGCAGCAGAGATATTCTCGGCCTGTCGCCACCAACTCGACCATACTCCACGTGCGAAGACGGGCTACTGCTCACACTTATCACAACTCGCTCATTCACCTGCAATGGCAATCAACCAAATTACTTTTCTCTCCTTCTTTCATTTCGTTTGGTTTCGCTGTTTGCTCGTTCACTCGAGACTAAACTAGTTTAGCTTCGCGGAAAAATAGCGCGCTATTGCTGCTTGAATGACCGACAAGCGCACGTACAGGCTACAAATAAACTCGGGGCAAAACTTTTTATGGTATCGCTCGTTCTTTATTCTTGGAGCGTCGATATATAGAGAACTTAAAATGTAACGTAAACGCTCCAAACTACAGACCCAATTAAACGATTTTACCGGAGGGGAAAACCGAGGCAGAGGCGCTGCTTTACACACCGCAATGCAGGTATTTATCTTATAAACAATGTGACGAGGGTCAGTACACAGGAACGATGTCAAACGGATAAATAGCTGCGCAATTGAGAGACAGAGTGTCAAAGATATTGATAAGATATAAGAGCCCAAAAAAGTAGCAACTCTCACGCGCGAACGAACTTTTATGCATAAATGTATGCCAAATAGGGTCGTAAGAGTCGAGTGGGTGAAGACAACTTTCACCCGCCCACGACTCGCGGCGGTGTGCACGAGCGCGTGCATTAGTTAGGGGGCCGTTGTTGCCGATCAAAGTTTGACGACAGAGTGCCCGAGTGCAAATAAATCGATGTCGGCCTAGATCCGCCGAGACTGCACTCACATTGGGACTGACGTTGCGGTAGACCGCGTCCCTCGAGTAAGCCCCGCTCGAAGCGGCCGAGGCAGGTGACGGTTGCTGTTGCTGCCGACTGCTCGACTGCTGCTGCTGTTGCTGCTGTTGCTGCTGCGACGAGACGCTGGAGACGGGCGATGCCGAGCTCGGATGCGAAGAGGTAATAACCTGCGACGCCGACGACTGAGGCGGCTGGTGCGGATGAGGAGGGTGCGCCAGATGATGCGTCGCGTACGGATGAACGAAGCGCAGCGTCGGCGGCACCGGCACCACCGGCGGCGGCGGCGGCGGCACTGTGATGTTCATTATCGTGATGTTCAGGCCGCTGGGGTCGCTTGCTGCCTGCTGAAAGTCGATGGATTAGTACTTCGTAGTGCAATGCTGACTGATCGAAAAAGAAGAATTACCGGATGATCACGAGAGGAGGGACGCTGCGGGGGCTGGGACTGCTGAGACTGACTGGAGCTGGGTTGAAGTCCCGCTGGTGGCTGGCCAGGGCCGCCAGCCGGGCCACTGTTCATCGCCAACGGGGCCAACGGTGATAAGGAGGCGGCGGCTGCGGCGGCGGCTGCTGCTGCTTGGAACTGGGCCTGCAGGTGCGGATAGAGTTGGGCAGAATGGTGGTGCTGCTGCTGCTGCTGAACCGCAGAATGATGCTGATGCTGCTGCTGCTGCTGCTGATGGTGGTAGTAGTGGTGGGACGGATGGTGGTGGGCCGGAGGCTGGTGGGCGACGGGCTGCAGCTGATGCGACGGGGGGTGGTAACTGCGCGGTGGCGGCGGCTGCTGCTGCTGCTGCTGCTGTGGTGGCTGCGACTGTGGATGATGGAGGTGGTGGTGCTGGTGGTGCTGCTGCTGCTGGCCCGCCGCGCCGACCACGGGGAGGCCTCCCTGGCTGCTGCCAGCGCTGCTGCCGCTGCTGGCCGCGTGACCGGCGCCGCTGAGGCCGCTGCCACTGCCGCCACCCCCGCAGCCACCGCCGCCACCGCCGCCAGCCGACGACGACGACGACGACGACGAGCCAGTCGCCGCCGCACCACTGGCGCCGCTGGCACTGTTTTGCTGCTGCTGCCCGCCGTCCGACGAATGGCTCGACGCCGCGGTCTCGCTGCTGCCGCCGCACCCGCCGCCCTCGACCGTCCGCGGAGACACCGCTTTGCGCGAGCTCGAACCGTAGCTCTGCTGGGGCCTGCAAACAACAAAATAACCAAATTTAGCTCATTTCTTCAAACATTCAGCACTCCCTTCCTCACACCCCTTCCACTCGCTCTGTGTATTTTTACACCCATTGGATATAACGACCCGATAAACTTTCAACCCCGTTTCTCACTCCGCAATATCCCGGGGATACACACACACACACACATTCAGCTGCCAATCGATCGGCACAGCACTGACTGCCGCTGCTGCTGCTGCTGATAATGATGAAGACGACGCGAAAATGCTTCGGAGAGCTGGGAATTATTAAAGTTTCGATTTGATCCAAACGAGAGTAGAGAATGTTTACCCGAGGAAATTCGAGGCTCTCGTCATCGGGCGAAATGAAGAAGCATCTCTCGTTTTGTATCCGCGAAACTGATATCGACTGTTCGCCCCGAGGGGGAGGAAAAAAAAAAAGAGTTGCGAGAGAGCGGTATATTGAAATGGGCTGAGAGCGATCGATATTCTCGCAGAGTGACCCCGGGCAAGTTCGACTCTCTCTCTCTCTCCGAGCTGCTTTATATGCACTTATCAAAGACTCCAATGCGGTGTCTGACGAGAAGCACGGTGATTCAGCTTTGCCGCAGTCTCCGCCAGACTTGCACGGGCTTCGTCTTATATACATGTATACTCGCTTCGAAGATGGATTTGGATTTTACAGTGCGACAAGTCAATACGCCATTCGGCTTTTATTTTATAAATTCGTTTTGTCATTTGATTTTTAAAAAATGCCTGGGGATATAACTTGATGAAGTGTACGCAGAAAAATATTAATATCCAGACATATAAGATAATTTTATTGTTTATACATGAAGCAATATCGTTTGTTTACATCATGATGCGGCCAAACATTAATTTGTTGATCGGATATTATTGTGAAAATATTAATGTACAGAAAGATTTTGCGGGAAATAGCACGATTATTCTTTTATAAATGCGCAAAAGTGTAAATTTCTCAGTTATTACCTCACATTAGTATCCACAGTTAGCGCTATTTCATATTGAGTGTAAAAGGCCAATCGCTATTTGTAAAATTAGCAACTTATTTGCGACAAAAATAAAGGTGTCAAAGAAATGACGCATTCTGAAAAATATTATCATTTTTACACTTTTGTCGTGTTTTTTAAGTGAACATGAGGTACAAGAATTTAAAGTAATAAGGTATAAAACGTTCATATCGGCATTTATTTCAAGTAATATTGTAAATTAAAATGCGAGAAATTGCTAAACAAGGACTATTACTTTATCATTACAACTTTGAAAGTCTACCTCCACGACTACCTATCAGCAACAAATTAATATCTGAGCCTCACGAAGAAAACTTAATCAATTACCAGTTTGGTTTATAACATATGTTTTACTAAACGTCTTACTAAAATGAATTTATTAGTTTCCAAGCTAGTTTACACGATATTGTAAATTGGGACGAAGCTAAAGCTGACAGACCGAATTACTTAGAACCGTGATTAGTGACTTTGCTGTTTCATATAATTTTGGAGCGCAATGACAAATTTCAACGAAACCTGGTGTGCATAGTTAATAAAATTCGTTAAAAACTGTAACTGGAGTGGGAAGCCATTGGAGAGAGCGGCAATCGTAACAGAAGAGCAGCAAGACTCACTCTTTAGGCTTATAACACATACAAATGCAAACTCAAATCCGGAAGAACAGCAATGTCGATCAGCTGATCGTCAGTTGGTGTTGTTACTCTGTCGTTACATTTAATTACCGAAAATGTTTGGTTAAGTGCGATTAAAGACTTCAGAAAAACCAGGCTTCTTTACTTCGCCATTGGTCTTTTGGATTATCATCGAGTCTTATGCTACATTAAAAGAAATTATAGTGTTTGCGATCTCCACTGACATCAAGGTTATTATAAAATTCTGCCAGTCACTGTAAACTAGAGAACACCGTGAAAAGGCTATCCGCTCCAAAATACATAACCAAATCGGAGTGATACTCCAAAATAGGAAAAGTCTTAAAAACACGTGCTAAAAATCGTGCCTATAGGCGGAACCCATAGAGGCAAATTGAAAACCGGCTATCGGCGACGGCCGACGACGAACCACGTTACCACGTGTTTGGGCGCCCGGGCGCATGTGCTCGCGATAGTAATTACGCAAACAGCAGGCGACGAAGATGAAAAAAGTGGGCAGCGTTGCCAAGGGGCCGGCCGTGTAAAGAAAGAAATTTCACCGATAACAGGTAAATATGCTTATCTGACTAATCTCCGGCTGAGGGAGAGAGAGCGAACGAGAGAGAAAACGGAAAGAAGCAAGGACGCTGCGCTTAGCGCGTTGCTGACGTAACGGTCAATGACCCTTCTCTCTCTCTCTTTCAGCGCTGCGCTTCTAGCTTGACAATTGATCGCCGCATAGAAACAGCCACCGAGAGAAAGAGACAAATAATTTCGCCAACTGTTTACGTCGCTAAACCTGTATACACACGCTGTACTTTTCCGCTTAATCTAGGGAGTAGCGCTGCGAGTGCAGCCGAGTCAGCAGATGCATCAGCAGAAATATTAGCAAGTGTGTTCCTCGTCAATTTATCGGCTTGCTTCTAGTTTCTTTTTTTTTTTTTCATAATTATATACATAAATGCACAAACACGTGCGGAAGCGATAGCATCACCCGCCTACCCGAGCTAATGACATCGAGCGAGAGAGAGAGAGACAGAGTCGCACACGGACACACAGACTACCTGCAGCGCTAATCTCCATACCTATATATATATATACATGTACACTAAATGAGCGGCGGCCCCGAAAAGAAAAAAAAACCGACCAAACGAACGCAGAGAGAAACAGCGAGAGCGAGCAAATCGGCATTGTCCTATTTTTAGACATGCTGTACGCTCGACTCACTCGCACATAGCAGACAGAGACGCGCGGCGCGGACACACGCACGTTACGATAGGTTAGTGTGCCTCGCCAGTCGTATACGCCGATGTGTAATAGTCGCGAGTAAAAGGAAAGAAAAAAGCTCTTTCTCTCTCTTCTCTCTCTCTCTCTCTCGTTCGATTATGGCGTAAACAACTGCACGCGATAGAGATATATAGAGAACATTTTTATCCAACGCGTTACCCGCGCAAATATCTAATAGTATCTCACGCTCTCTCTCTCTCACTCAAAATTAACGTAATTTAATTTCATTCCAAGGCTGTAAAAAGCAGCGAGGTTTTATTGCATACACGATTTTTCCGGTGTGCCAGCGGCTGCAGCTACCTACTGATCGTAAAAGCGAAAATTTTTCAATGCGCCCTCGTAACTTTTTACTGCATACTACTATTACTGTGCAAGTCGATGCAGCCGATTTTTTCTTTTCTTCTTTTCCTTTCCTTCTCGCCTTGAAATCTACCGATCTGCTTCTCATTCGATCAAAAACAATTTCGAGCTGCTCGCAATAAAGATAACGATTCCAATTACGATAGAAATCAGTAGCGAGACGGGAGCCTTTATCGGGAAGCTCTGCTCGTCTATCGAGACTGTGTTTTGCCCATATTGAGAGCGAGAGAGAGAGAGAGAGAAAGAGAAAACGGAGCGGAAACGGAAAGCGAATAACGAGTTACGAAATTTATATATAATACACAGATCGGCAAGGACAAAGAAAATTGGAAACGATCTAGATATATCAGGTGGCTGCGTCGACTGCAGCCGGCGCACAAAGTTACGTAAAAGCTTTTACGCAAGCCGTCGGAACGAGCTGCGTCGACTTTGCACCCTTGCCGCACGATCAAAGTGGTGGAATCGCGTCACGAATAGGGGGGAACAAACAGGGAGGAAGGCCTGCAGTTGTTGGGTACACACAAATGTCGTGGCGTGGTGCACGCACAAGAGCGCGAAGTAAACAGCGAGGAGCAGCGCCCGACTAATTCCTCCCACTTGCAGCAGTCTCCAAAGCAAAGAGGAAGGGGCTCACTCTCTCTCTGACTCGCGACTTTTCCCGTGATGAGTTTATTGTTCGATTTCCCCTAATTTTTCGGTATATAGCAAGGAAGCCACGTACGAGGCTGCAGCAAGAGGAAGAAAAAAAAAAAAAGCGTAAAATTGGCGAGCACGCGGCGCCGCGTGGCACACAAGGCGAAGGCAAGGCAGCCAGCACAACGGAGAGCACTTACTTGTCCATCGTCGGGACATAACCTCCTGCGCTACCTTCTTGCGCTACTCTTTGACGAAGCGAATTTCCTCTCCTCGGCACACATCAATACACTCACCACTGATCGATCAACTAATCACCACTAAATAACACAAAGACGCACTGTCCGGCGAACAACACAGTCGCGACGGGGTGCACGTTGACGTTTGAGGTTAGAATCGACAGGTAGCTGGTCGCCTTGGCTGCCTGCTCCCCGTGAGCAAAGCGCGAGAAACCGGCGGCCCAGCGAGCGCATGCGCACAATTATGAAAACGCGTGGCGCGTGAAAAAAAAGAGTGAGCGAGAGAGAGAGAGAGAGAAAGAGAGAGAGAGAGAGAAAGACAGAGACGGCGATAGGATATAGACTGGTAGGGGACCATATACGCTGCTTTTGGCTTTCTCGAACGTAGTCTGACCTTTCGCGAGCGTAAGCATGCTGCAACATACTATATATACATATATATCTATATATGTTGCTCTCAAAGGCAGCTCTCGCTGGCTTCTTATTTCGTTAATTAAACTTGCCGAGGGAGAAAAGAGAGAGAGAGAGAGAGAGAGAGAGAGAGAGAGAAGTTGTTGCTGTTTACTCCGGCAAATTAAAACGGAATTTCCTTTTGAAGAATTTCGGATACACAAGTTTCAAGCGCGAGCGAGAGAAAGAGCACGCAAACTTTAAATTGCGCCCACGGTGCATAATTTAAGTTGAGATCAAGTTAATCTCGGCGCCGCGGCCAGTCGCGCGACCTACATATTGGGCCCATGTATATTAAAACTCTCTCGATCGATCGATCGCGAATATAGCGGCCAAAAGTAACGAAAAAAAAGCTGTGAGCGAGAGAGAGAGAGAGGAAACGCCAGTGCTCATGAGAAGTATATTAAAATCTCATTAGTCGGACGTATATATACGCAGGATGCAGTCACGCGCTAAAAAATCCGAGCAGCGTGTGTTTTGTTGCGCGCCGCGCGGATACATTTGCGAAGGCAATTATGACCTAGGTGTGTCTTATCGTGAGAATCAATGAAAAAAAAACAAGTTTTCTGCTTTACTTTATCAATGTATATATAGGCGTTAATCGCGCGCAGTCTCCTCCCAAATGCCATTTGAAAATAAATTTGAAACTCTGCTGAGGTATATAAATCGAAAATGTCAAACTCTGCGGAAATCAAAACTAATAGGATATTTCGAGAGAGCGCAGTGTACAGGCAATTCAAATGAAATATTACGATCGAGGCGGCAAGTGACATGGAAGAAATTAATAATTCCTCGCTCGTGAAATAGCTTCATTCCGAGAAAAGCGCGTCCGATACCGCAGCAATTCGCTTTAAAATGACGAACCAAAAAGAAAAACATCTATATTTAGCTAGACAATATCGGAAACACAACAAGAGACGTCGTGTGCGAGGATAATGAACTATCTATTGACCGCGGTGACAAATGAATTCGCACGTCGACGTGTGGGCTTATCAACGAATATAAAGCCTTTGAAAACTCGGACTGGCTGACATCTGACTCACGGTTATATATGCATGTTATGTGCGGTGTGCGAAGTTTGAAATTCGAAAAAGCCATGCGCGCGCCGTATTGCGGTACACATTTTGGCATTTCCCTCACGGACGAGGGTTCACAAACCTAGTCGTTCGTCGTCGTATAGTCGGCCAATTTCCGCTTCTAAGCACGTCGCTCGCAAGCGCGAGGAGAGCGAGAGAAAGAGAGAGAGAGAGACAGACAGAGAGCTCACGGGTTCTTCGATTTTTCCCGGCGCGTGTCGCCTTGCATTTCCAAGCGAAATTTTTAATGGAACGCGCATTGATTTTTTTCCTCTCTATCTCTCTCTCTCTCTCTCTCTCTCTCTCTCTCTCTCTCTCTCTCTCTCTCTCTCTCTCTCTCTCTCTCTCTCTCTCTGCCTTGCTCTTCCGCCGTGAATAATAAATATCGATTCAACTATCCGCGCGTCGGGTCGTTCTCATTGATTTGAAAATAGCGTTGACATTTTAGCACTCAACGTACATACGAGGAGGGGGGGGGGCTTATATACATCGTTAACGAGAGAGACAGATTTTCCCGCGCTATTCCTGCCACTGTTTATAAATAAATAAAGAATCTACACGGCAGGCAGGGCAGAAGCCAGCAGTAGCAGAAGCGGCGGCGAAACCGTAAACCCGTGCCAGAAATATTATTGCGGCAGTTCAGCGTCCGGCTAACTCGGACTTGGCTTGGCAGCCATCTCACACGCCGCAGCCAGCGTGAAAAGCTTCTTCTTCTTTTTTTTTTTTTTTTTTGCTCGAGTCATCTTGGGACACCTCTCTCCGCGCTCGCGCATCGGGGAATTTCTCTATATATCTCGGAAGCGCCACGGACGTATACCTACTTCATTTCCAATTTTAAGCGTGCAGACGACGATCAGACGCGCCTGCTGCCTTTTGTCGCTACACAATGCCACGACAAATTATGTATTCTTTTCAACTGGTTTTTTTTCTCTTCTTCTTTATAACGTTACTTTTGTCACTTTCTAGAAGGAGCGTTGTATTCTTAGAGCCTCTTTCAAATAGCACTTCCAAACTTATTTTCAGTGACGTCATGTGAGTAAGAAAACGGAGTAAGGCTCGCGTTAATCTAGACTAAAGTAATAATCCGAAGCTCGAGGTAAACGAATATTCATTCAATCGGCAAAGCAATAGTCATTGGCTCAATGACGAGAATGTTGATTCGTCACTAAAACGTCAAACGCGGCTCTTTAAATACGAGCGATTTATTCTTGAATTGAAGCATCGATTCCCCGCGTTTAAGCGACCTTCTCGGTGAAATGATTTACATATTATATGTGGGACAATACTCCCTCCCGACAGCAAGAAAAAGCAAGTGTATACATAATGTACACATAAGTCTAGCCGAGTCCTTCTCGCACCCCATCACTCGCACAGCAGCATCCTATCCCGTGAATGAAGCTACAACCGGGAGAGAGAGAGAAAGCGCCGAAAACCACGGAGTTTTCAAGGACTTCCCCCTTTATAGCGAGCCCCTTGAATTATCGACTCCACCAGCGGGTCTGAGGGGGAGGGAGGGGGAGACGACGCGTGCATGCGGCGGCTGCTCTCTCTCTCTCTCTCTCGCTCTGACCAGAGAGCGCCGAATGCGTCGTCCGTGACCCTGACCGAGCTCTCTCTCTCGCTCTCTCAGTCAATCTCAAAACACGCGTTTTTCTTTTTCTCGCTTCGAGAGAGGAATAATCATATGCTCCCCTGCCGTCGGTTAATTACCGCGCCATGGCGACGCGACGATCGATAACGTAACAACGTTGCATTGTTCGTCCGCGCTATGGGAACATCCTGCGCCACCTTAGACTAATTCGAGCGGACAATGGCAAGAGTGTAAAGCCAGCTTCCGTTCCCTCATTACCACCAGACACAACGACTATACGACTCCGTATACTTCGCTCTTTCTTCCTCTCTTCTGTGTTTTTTTTCCCTCCTCTTACGCAACTATTCTTCCTCTCGCATTCGACTGTCTTTTTTCAGAGTCTCATTCATACACGGACTAGCAGATTGAAAAGTGCGTTAGATCCGTGGGTTACTCATTCAAAAGTCTCATGAGCATTATGCAAAATGTTGCAGTGGTCATCTCGTTGCTTCATATCGCTTTGAGAATTTTCAAAGCTTTCAAACTTTCCAATATTTTGACCCAGACAGCGAAATTTTTCAGTGTAATTTTATAATCGTAATTAGCTTTCATTAATCAAGCACATGATCTACATTTTATTCATTATTAATGATAATTCAATGAGGTATGCATCATCTTTTAATCAATTAAAGTAACAAATTTTTTATTCCACAGTCTAAACAGATAAAGTTTGAAGATTAATTTTTTTATTTTCTGTAAGTAATTTTTTTTTTCAGCAATAAAAACAATTAACTCATCTTACACCGTTACACTAATTTTCAATAATACAATTTTTATCATATATTCAAATATTCAAGACTAGTTACCGTGCGGATGAAATATTTGAAACAGCAAATTTCCTAAACGCGTTCGAACATTGTTCTTGAATTCCAAACTAATCATTGAGCCACCAGCAGATACCTCCATTGACATTTGAAAATTCCTCAATAACCGCAACGTTATTAAAAATTGTCATGCGACTTTTGAGCGAGCAACCCCTTACTTTCGACACGAATATATAAACGACGCTAAAGCTACTGCACTATTAGAAAACTTTTCATTTGAAAGCTCCGAAAAAGAGAGTCGCACTTTTCGCAACGGAGCAAAAAGTGCAAACGCGAGAGCTTTGTTCGCGCGAGTCTAAATGCGTTTTTGCTGTTGAGGCATTTTTCGTCGTTACTGCACAGTAGTGTGAGATAGTTTACTGCGTGGATTAGTTTCCTCTTCCTCGGGCGAAAGAGTAAAAAAAAAATTCAGTTGGACGGAAATACATATATCTATACATATGTAGAGTGTATACAGAGAGAAACTAGATCACCGAGAGAGATGCTCATCTCCTAAGTGGACCATAAGTCATCGCGTGATTTGTAAGCCAGTTACTACTCTAAGCGTGAATCATACTCGATTTTTCTGTGTTTTTTTTTTTTGGACGTAGTCAGCACTATTTCGCCATGGATATTACGTTCCACGACACGTAGTTTGATAATCGCTACAGTCATTTCGGATAAGCTTGTATATGATGCAATTAAAGCAAATTCGCCTATATACAGCAATAACGTAGAATCAACGAAATAATGTAGGTTTCCCGGATTCTCGCGGATCATCTGAGCGCATCCCCGAATTGGCTCTCTCAAAAAAAAAAATCGCTCGAACGAGCTCTCGGTCGAGTGCGTCTGCAGTAGCACAGGAGGAGGGGGAGGGGGAGTGGTGGCGGCGTGTCCCTGAATGGAAACTGGGTCTGAAAAGGGTGTGCGCAATCGGCTGCGCGAGTGAGTGTGAGAGAGAGAGAGAGCGGGCGCGTGTTTCTCTCGTCGGTTCGTCCCGGGGAAATCCTGGCCGTAGCTGCCCGGGCAGCGTATAGCAGCGGCGGCGGCCGTGGCGGTGGCGTGGTTATATAGAATCATCGTATCCTCTCTCTGCGGAAACTCACGTAATGACGTCAGCTGGGCAGCCGTGGAGTAGTCTTGGCTGCTGGGCTGGCACAACTGCGGCTCTCTGCAGCAGCGTGTCACGTGCTCCTCGCTACTCTTGCTCGTAGACTAACAACACCACCCAGCAGGCCACTACGTGTCATGTGTCGCACTCTTAGTCGTAGCCGTGGTCTGCAACTCGCCTCGATAAGGCATATCGTCGTCGCTTGCTGCTACTGCTGCCTCTCGAAGCACTGAACCCACTTTTTTTTTTCTTTACACTTCGCGACGCACCTCTCGTTTATTTTTTTTTCTTTTCTTCTTTCTTTTTTTTTTATTTACACACTAACACTGCACCTGCTGCTGCTGCTGCACTCATCGCTGTCTGTCCGCTCGTCGTTGGTCGAGCCTGTGTGAAAGAGACAGAGAGTAAAAAAAAGAAGCGTTAGTCGAGGAACGCGATTATCGTGATTATCACCGCCTGCGAGCCACGTCATGCGACTTCTCTCGACTGTCTCTCTCTCTCTCGCTCGCTCACTCGAGTGTCTTTTTTTATTGGCAGATATATAAGAGTGGCGAGAACGCAAACTTTAACGATGAATCAGAAATAGTATGTGCGAGTGATATTTTCAAACAGATACACAGCGTCGTTGATGCCGTTATTTACCGCGCATTCGCATATTCTTGAACTTGACAATCACTCGAGGAGAGACAGAGTGAGAGAGAAACAGAGAATAAAAACGACTGGATGGATTTTTTTCTCGCGAGTACACGTATATAGGTTGCGCAACGAGTGTATTTTTCACCTTGTTAACGAGGCTCCCCCGGCCTCATCCTGCCGAGTACGAGGACCACGGCGTCATCGTCCGTTTTTTTTTCTCTCTCTTCAACGTCGCTGCTGTTTTGTTCTCTTTTTCTCTCTGTTGGCGACGTCTCTCACTCCGTTCGCCCGTCGCTCCGCATCGTCCTGCGCTTGATCCTCCGTAATGAGCCGCGAGGATCAGCTTGACCTCCGCCTGCTTCTTTTATCTGAAATACAAAGAGGGCTTCAGTTAGTTTCGGCGAAATATCGACATCTCTTTCGTTATTTATTTATTTTTTTTTCGTTCGTTATATAGACAATATATTTGGCTTTGATAAAGTCTATCGCTGAAGTTTGTTGCCAAACCGCATGGTCGAACCTGCTTATTATTCACACTATAAAGAGTAGCAATTGGAGTTGTTTATCTCGCTAATGAAAGTGTTTGATGTTAATTCCGAGTACTTTTTCTGTATGCACAATGGATTTCAGTGATAAGATAACGCCACGCGATATACGAGCGAGAGATGGAAAAAAAGCAATGAATAGCGAAAATAATAATTGTCAAAGAGAACAAGACGAACGGAGTTGTTTGGAAGCTGAATAAACAATCAGAAGACGGAAAAAAAAGCGTCAATTGGAGAGTCGAACAAAGCGGCTGAATAGTGAATTGCTGCGAGTCGCGCAGGTATACACGTTGAATTGCACCTCAAGAAAGCCATTTCCGAGGATAGGGGGGGGGGGGGGGGGGGAGGCGTCGGC
>JAWWMK010000021.1:9223459-9255259 GCA_035047105.1 Galeopsomyia nigrocyanea | reverse complement strand
CCCCCCCCCCCCCCCCCCCCCCCCCCCCCCCCCCCCCCCCCCGGAGGCGCTAGAGCGAAACCATGCAAACATTAATTTTCCGCAGCCCCAGCAAATATCAGTCAGTGCGACGACTCGACAATAGTTTCCAACGGGCGAAATTTCAAGGTTTCGGCATGCGAGTAGAGCAGCATTAGCGAGCAACGCCCATATATAGCGTCAGCTGGACGACGCCTCGCTTGCTTGACGACGTCGACGACGACGAAGCCGGGGGTTAATGCAGAGGAGGGGACAGTCGAGTAAACATACGTTATTTAAGCGATGGGGCGGCCAATCTGTCTTTGTTATTTTTTTTTTTTGCCTACGCGGAAGAAAAGAAGAAGCGAGAAAGAGGTGTCGACACGGGGAAAATTCGTAGAAGAGCTGGCAATGCTTATGCTAATGAGAATGCATTGCTAGCCTGACGTAACAGCATGCAGAGAGAAAAAGAGAGAGAGAGAGAGCGAGAAGAGAAATCGAGAGGCCCCCGCGAGCTAAGCGGCCAAAGCGTCACGATCGTTCGGAGCGAAGGTCCTTCAATGCCGCCTTTCAATGCCTCTCCCCCACCACCACCTCCTCTTCCCGCCTCCCGCCTCCTTCACCTCCCGAGAGCAAGTGTGTAGGTGAAAAATCGCTTTCCCACCGGCAAGTCGCAGCCGCCGCCGCCACAGCCGCTTATCTGCACCGCTTCGTTTCGACTGACTAGCATCAGATCCCAGCGAAATAGACAATTTTTATTGTTCTCGCCAGCGAGCGAGCGCCGCAGTGACTCATAGTCTCTCTCTCTCTCGTTCACTCAACGCAATTGCGCAACCGCGATACGCTCCTTCAATTTTCAATTGATGCATCGCGCCGTGCCGGCAATTAAGACGCTTTATTGTTTTCCTTTTGGCAATGCGGAGCAATCAAGCTAAACTCTAACACACAAGACATGTCCTCGCAATCATTCTCGTTTTCCAGTTCCGTTCAACTTTCACCTACATTATTACACTCGTCGCGGCGTCACCTCAACTTACAGCGACAGACCTAACACGATGCTGCTGCTGGCTATTGATAAGCGCGACGAGTACCTATTATGATCTCTCGCAAAGCGCACTAACTTCTTCTGCATTTTTCAAGACAAAGATGAGTCTGCACGCGGAAGTTGCATGACGGATTTTCAGCGATATTATGTAGTACGCACGTCGTGTGTGTGCACACAAGCAAGCCAGTCAACCGAGCGAACAAGCAGCAAGCCAGTCAACAACTTTTCCAATTATATAATTATTGATTCGGCTCCGACGCTTATCGCCTAACTTGTGCTCAAACTCGAGAAAGAGAGCTACTGCCACCGCCTCCGCCGTCGCCTCGCAAGCGAGCAATAATTTCGATATCATTAAAACTACAGAAACAGCAAAGGGCAGAAGCAACTTATTACGCCGAGGACATATACTTGTACTCCGAATTTTAGCCACGATTCGATTTCAGCTTCTTCGCAGTTTTCTTTTAAATTGCAAGCAAAACGTTAATCTTGCGTCAGCGACTTGACTCGTTCACCGATAAAAATGTAAAATCAATAATTTCTCGATAATTCCGAGCTTAGCAAGAGCTACTCGTCGTGGAAAATGCGTAGCTGTCTTTTTTCTCTATCCTGTTTTTTTTTTATTTAAGCGAAGCAAGAGATAGACCGCGAGGCACGAATGGGTGGGTCGCGCTCGCGCTGCGACTAAGTCTCGCGCGTAGCGATGCTTAAATTGGAAAAATCCCCAGACACCCTTTCCGTTGGAATTTTCGCGCGAAAAATAGATTTAATTGACCAGTTCGACGTCTAATTTACGAATCTGATGGTCTCTCGCTGAAAGAAGCATTATTGTGCAAGTTCTATTTTTAACCCTATCCGTCAACTTTCTCCTAATACCAAGCCAAGCACTCGTCCAAAACTAACGAAATCCACGATAATTCAGTGAAGGAATGCTTTGAAACTGGAAATAGCTGGGAAAACAAGCGAATTGATCGAACTAACGCATCACTAATGAGCCACTAATAAATCCCAACTACACTCACTCTCACAGCACTTATCGGACCCCGACAAACCTTCAATTATCGTGGTTTTCCTAGTGCGAAGCTCGCTGCGCTCGGGAATAAAACTTTGGCGAGGCAGAGAGCGAGCGAGCGAGCGAGAAAGAAGCAGCAGCAGCACGAAATGGCGGCCACTGTAGAGCCCCGATACTCTCTCGGGCTCTCTGCTGGCTGCCTGCGAGAGTCCGATTAGCGAGGCTCTCTTTCTCTCTCTCTCTCACTCACTCTCTTTCTCTTTTCTCTCTCTCTCCCCCTGTCTATCTCACTCGCTCTCCTGCACTTTTTCGCACGTGAGGGTACAAGCCCACCGAAATTAGACCTGCACTTTTTACTCGGTTTTCCGGCAATTCCGCCGTTAATCACACGCACGATACAAATACACTCGTACTCTGCATCAGTCGGCAGCAGCAGCAGTCGCACAGACACATACACACACACACGTAGCCAGCCGAGCGTTATCTTTATTTATAGTGCGTTCTCTTCTACGAGCGAGCGCCGATAAATCACGCGGACTGATGCAAGGCTGCCTGCGCTTTTCTCCTTTTTTTCTGTCTTTTTCGCCGAGACTGCAAGCTAAGTACGCCACGTTTGTGTTTTCCCAAAACTTCGTTAATTGGCGTCTGTGTGATCCGCAACACCAACCCGAGCGGCGGAGATGTGTGATTCGAACGCGAGAAATAAAAAAAAAAGCAAACGAACGTTCGATTCTGCGTCGTTGGCACAGACCATACACACACGCACACACTCACGTCGGATACACGTACACACACGCCCGGGTGGTAATCGAATTTGCAAAATTGCGATTTTGGACGATATTGCCTGGTGTGTGAAATACGATGGCTTCGTGACGCTCAGCACTTTTCTTTTTTATTCGCGAATGCGAAGCACTGTTCACAGGCCGTGCAGCCGAGCGAGCTAGCACTACACAGCTTGTGGCTGCGGCAGCGGCGGCGTCCCGTAAAAACGGCTTATTTTGAAAAAATCATTTGAGCCACTTCCGCTCGGAATATTCGCGCGAAAAATTGATTTAATTGACGAGCTTGCACTCTAATTTCAGGTTTAACGCGTCTCGAGTCGGAAAAGCCATTTCCCGAGATTTTCCACTCCCCCACGTCATCGATCCACAATTTCGCGAAAAATCGCCCTAACTCGCGCCAACTACGTACAGCACTTGTCGATCACTCGCAGAACACTTGACCGTGGCGAAAAGCCGGGAAAACTCACTGGAAAAGCTTATCTAGCGAACACCACACTGCTCTCCACAATAGGCAGGGCACGCACTAGTAGGCAGTCTGGCTAGACTAGCACGAGAGCACGATTAGCACAGCTCGGAAAACTGGAATCCAGGGCACTTTGACACTGCGAGAACCGAAGCTTCGAAAGCCGCGACGAGTTTCCTCGAGGAGGAGCAGAGCACAGCACAGAGCAAAAGCAGCAGCAGCGGCAGCGAGAGAGCATAGCACTAGCAGCCTTGGCCACGTCCACAGGGGGGGCCGAGAGCTCGACAGTCTCGTCGAGCAAGCGACGCGCCGAGCTAACACAAGAGCACACCGAAACCCAACACACCAAGCCCGTTGTTTTCAATCAAAAATTTACCTAGTTTTTCACGCGATTTTTCGCAGGAACACACACAGAAAGTGGCTGGCGCGTGTGATGGTGGAGAGGAGAGCCGTACGCGGCGGTGGCGGCGCCTCGCACGAGTCACTCGCGACTCTCTCTCTCTCTCTCTCCCCGCCGCTCTCTCGCACTCACACCACCAAACAGCCAGGCACACCGACGACGCGCGCGCACTCGTTACACTGCTGCACGCTGCTCCGCCGCCGCTCCACTGCTGCTGCTGTGCTGCTGCTATTGCTTCTGCTATATACTGCTGGATTTTTTTTTTGAATTTGCCAGGCGAATTCTGCGAAACACACATCAAACTTTTTACTTTTGCGAGACTCTTTAGTGTAGATAATTACGTGCACGTGCGATTACGGAGCATGCTCGCGAGGGAACAATTCGGCTGGAACGAACAGGTATATATACGTTAGTGGGCACTTGGAAAACGGGCTGGGCGATTAATTAACGTTGGTTGTTGGTAATCGAGGATCGATACTGCCTGGGCTTTAAACCGGCTGCGGCGGCAGTAGCGACGGTGGCAGGTAGGTAGTTCGCTATACGCGCTCTGGTCTATGCGCTATTGCAGGAAGACGAGAGAGAGAACGAACGAGCGAGTATATATAGGGACGAAGAAGCGGAAGTAAAAAATATATCGTTTCCTGGAACGAGGTAACCGCAGACAGCCTGAATAAATGTGCATTAATTCCGCTGCTCTCCTGCGCTGCTCTCTGCAGCCTGCAGTGTTTAATGCCCGTGCGCCACTCGTAAACCTATAACTGCCCCCGCGCACATCCATCCCTCGACTTTTCCTCTTCCCGCACTTGCTTCGCGTTTTTTTTTTTCTAATTGCACCCTGCACCCATCGTAAAAATGTAGGCTAAGGGCTGCTGCGGCGACGCGAGGTCTTCGTTAATATACGCGAGGATTGCTGCAGCCGCAAGAAAAATACAAGGCGCACCTTCGGGATCACTATTAGATACGTATAGGCCAGAACATGCTGGAGAAGCGCAGGGACTGCGTTTCTCGTTGTTTGTTCCAATTATCATATTAACGTAGACCCGTGCTCCATTCGAGTAACATTCGCAAATGCAGTCACAACATCAGCAGCGCATTCATTGTTTGTAAACAGAAGGCAGAGAACGAGTAATATCTTGGAAAAATACAGCGACGATCCCAAAAGTTCTGCAAGTAACTTTTAATTGTATATCATTGCACGAAACTTAAGTAAAGAAACCGAGGGGAAAAAATGTTTGTTATGTTTGGGCTCTGTCGTGTCACGTTATATTAAATTTCACGTTAAAAGAATGATGCGCGATAAATGTTTTGTGTAAGTGTGTTCGTGTGTGTTTGCGCTGAGTCATCTTTTTGAATTAAAATTTATCTTAGTGTGGCGCGAGCAATTTTGCACTTATAAACGTCGTTCGTAATGTGTAAATCTGCACTCGAATTCGGATCATCGTGGTCTTGATAAAATAACCAATGTGAACATGTGCTGAAGTGCGTGCTTGGAGTATCGTCAATACCGCAATTGGAATTCAATGGAATCGAATATTATTGATTACATGATGGGTGGGGTGGTAAAAGGCTGTTATAGTAGTGGAAGAAAGTGAAGAATCAAAAGCATTTTCCCCTATACACGTGTGTATATTTCCCGAGCAACGCGTTTAAATGCGCGAGCGAGTACCATAGCAACTCTTTGGCTGCAGAGCGAAAGGGCGAATGAGGCACGGGGCGGATGGGCAACCCTTTGCTGCCAGGCAGGCGCACAGAGAGGAGCGCATATATAGGCTATAGAGGGCGAGGTGGTGGCAGCAGCAGCAGCAGCGGCAGCGACGGCGGCGGTAGTAGCAGTAGCGGCACACGGAAAGGGAGAAGGGAGAATTTCGATCGGAGAAGAAATTTGCGAAACACGCGAACGCGCGGGGGATAGAGCGCGAGAGAGGAGAGACTCCGGAGCGGTCAACAGAAAGGGAAAGTGCCGCGGCGATTTCCGACAACGCGGTCCTTTTTGCTCTTTCCCTTTATACCAGCTCCCACCCTCCTTCGGCGCTTTCTTGGATACGACAATTCTCGTGTGCGAATGTAGTCGATTTTTTTGACTTATCCTACTGCTGCTGGGTCGCCAGTTTGGCGAGCCAAAGGATGTACACAATGTCGTTTGCTCGCTCGAGAGAATCAAAAAGATGGACGCGAGCGTGGCCAGCGGCCAACTCTTCCATTCTCCATGTGTATGTGTGTGTATGTGTGTGTCTTTACTACGAGTATACAGCTGTATATGGAAAATTGCTTGATAGTACGAGTAATAAGACTGCGCGAAGTACATACACATCCCCTTTAACGGAGTTATACAGTAAAAGAGCCACGCCCGACGACGACGACGACAACTACTTACTCGTCGACGTCGTTCGTTATTTATCCAACGACAGCCGCCGCGGGGACGGAAACCGACAGAGAATCGAAGGTGTGTCAGTCTCGAGAGCGCGATAAGACGTCAGACAGAAAAAAAAATCAGATTCTTCTTTATACGAATAGCGCGATTCGGTCAAATTGCAACACTAATTCTGCGATGAACTTCATTAATTCCAGCATCGATCGCTGCTTGAATAAAAAAAAAACCTATCTGACACGTAACGCGCTAGGTGCTACCTCGTTTTCCCTACCAAAGTCACATCCAATATTCATCCAGGTCGTTGCGTAATGGCACCCTTAACAGTGCGTGCATACATGTATGCAAGAGAGAGAGAAACACGTATTTTTCTCTCCTAAGCCATCAGCGTCGTCGCCGTCGCCGCCGCCGCCGCGAAACTCGTTTCTACCGGGGTATAACGCGCAAGACAAATTAGTTTGCCCGCTCGCTCGTTCATTCATTCTTCTATACATATACCAGCTCGAGCTTTTCTTCATCCTCCCACCCATTGTGTGTCCCTCTGAATTTGCAAGAAACATTTTTCAACGAGGCTTTTCACCTTTGACATCGATCTTTCTTCCTCCCTTTTTTTTTCTCGAACTCACGCCCAAATGTTCTCTCTTTCTTTTTCCCTCTCCTGTGCAAGCAATTAATTGAGCGAGATATAGTCGACTCGCGCGAGCGCGGCGCGTTGCGATAATTGTTCCATTGTGTGAAAATTCAAAGAAAGTGCAGGAAGAGACTGGTCTATTTTTAACCTACTGTATACATACATGCATATATACATATGCACGAGCGCGTGTGTGGGTATTGCGTTGCAGAATTCGCGGCAGCGGCGGCGAGATAACGATGATTAATTCCTCGCGGCTCACTCTAGCAATCGATACGCGTATACGTACATGTACACATAGCACATGCCACACAGCAGCAGCACTGCACGCGCACGGCGGCAGTGTGATTAAAAGTGTACCAAAAGGTTATCGCGCCGGGGAATCCGCGCGCTACCATATCACGGCTACTCTAATACTATACCTATAAGCCTTATCGAACTGTGCCATTGGATTTCCTGACTCTGAAAAATTGATGGCAAGCCAATACAACGCATCGAGCGACGGCTAATTAAGGAGCGACCAAACATCGTTACACGCTCGCTCAAACCAACAAATAGCCCAGCAACTGCACCACGAATATATGTATATCTACATGCCTATATATCTCGTCGTTCGGCTCTCTGTTTTTCCGCCGATATCAAAGTATAATCCTCTCCTCGGCGTTCTCGCCCGCGTGAGAGAGAGATAGATAAGCTACAGAGCACAAGAACCAACGCTCCACTCGCGAGTATATAACGAGAGGCAACATTGCGTAACGACCACGTTTTCCAATTGCTAATTCCGCCGGATGCTGAGGAGAGAACAGTGCGCGCGAGATAAACTTTTCGGCCGAGCACAGCAGCAGAACGCAGACCTTGAAAATCGCTGCTTCGACGACGAGGACGACGGCAATAAACGGACTAGCGGTTGTTGCGATGCAGACATTTTCAACAATCGTTTGATGCTGCTGCTGCTGGAATTAACGGTAAACCGTCGTCGCTTGCACACGAGAGCTACGAGAGATAGGACAAGAAGACAACTGAGCACACAACATACATGTGTGTACATGAGTGTGTGTGCGCGTATGAATCAAGTATTCACTGGCGCGACTCTTGCTTTTTTATTTCATTTTTTTTATATTCGATTCGAACGCTCTCGCGCACACAGACACACAGACAGACACACACACTCACTCACGGGCGCGAGTCGGTGGGTCGGTAACTCCGGCACACCTTTTTCCTCGTCGTCGTCGACTATAATACTCGTTTCTTTGGATATTTTTTGTTCGTCGGTTTGGTTATTTTTTTTTGTACAACCGCGGCGTTACTCTCCATTCCAGGAAAGCACTGCTGTTTTGTTGTTGCACTCACTTCTCTCTGTGTCTTGTAGCCGCTGCAGTTGTGCAAGATCGCCTATGGTCTCTTGCCTCCTTTGGACTATTTACAAATATACACGAGGAGAGGAGGCGGCTGATCTCCTTCTCTTTCTCTCTCTCTCTCTCCCTCGCGCTGTGTGACTCTCTCCGTCTCTGTCTCTCTATACTCTGTGTACGCGCTGTTTGGTTTAGGCGGCTCACACATACACACACACACGCGAGCCGCGCAGCACAGGTGCATACAGGCTGCACAGCCAGACGGGACTGCTCTCCGCCGTGCACGCACACATAGACAGACGGACGGGCCGTGCGCGCGCCGGCGGGGGAGGGACGCGGGGGGAGGGAGGGGAGACTTGCCTGCGAGGGAGTTGGCCCTTCTGTGTGTGCAGAGCCATCGCGATAACAGAGAGAAAGAGCGAGAGAGAGAAATAGAAAGAGTTTTAGAGAGAATCGATTGTCGAGCGCGAGCGAACGAGAGAGAGAGAGAGATGCATTATCCGCACAGTGTCTTTCAGGGCCGCCAGGTTAACGTCTCACCCACGTACGGCCCCGGGAAACTCAGCGGGGCCACCAGCAAACATACACACACCTACATATCCACACACGCAGAGACGCTTACGTACTTAGCACTCAAGTACGCGGAGTGTGTGTGTGTGTGTATGTATATGTGCACGCGGGAACGCCAGCGTGCGCGGAGAGGGAGAGCTGCGCTAAAACCAGGGCTCCGTATGCGCTTTATATTCTGCGAGAGAGAGAGAGAGAGAGAAAGAGCGAGCGCTCTTTGTGCTGCAGCTTTGTTTTCGAGACGAGCGTCTGCCCCGATTAATGCCCGCACTCGCTCTTCTCCGCTTGCGCTGCCCCATTCGAATTTGGAGAAAAACGGGCACTGTTGCCGAGACAGATCGCGTGCTCATGCGGATCGGGGCCTATTAACTTTCCATTCTCTCTCTCTCTCTCTCTCGCTCTCTTGACCAGTTCAACGTACTCACGCCCGCGCGCTGGAGGGTTCTAGCAATTTATTGTTAGGCATTTTCGACTTACTCCAAGGTCACCCGAAATGGATACAACCAGAGAGAGAGGGAAAGAGGGTAGGTAGAGCTCTCTTATCACACAGCGAGAGAGAGAGACTGCGAAAGAGATCTGCTCCTCTCGGGTTTCTCGAGAGAGAGGCAGAGCAAGAGAGCTGATTTCCCACGACGACGTCGACGACGACGGCGGGGCGAGAGAAAAGAAAGACGCTGCTGTTGGCTGCGGCAATCGACGACGTAGGAACAGAGAGAAAGAGAGAGAGAGAGAGAAAGCCGATGAACCGAGGCGGCCCAGACGGAGAAAAGAGCGCGAGGACGGTCGAGCTGGCAACGTTGTGAGCAGCAATAAAGCTGGCAACAGCGCAGCGAAGCAGGCAACCGCTCGCTCGCTCGCTCGCTTCGCTTCGCTCACCAACACGCTGCCCAATCGACCACACGTCTACACGAAAGAATCCCGTTTCGCCGCCGCCGCGCCGAGCATCCGCTTTTCCATCATCTCGCTTCTTCGCTCTCGCTGCCTGGCTATACACAGACTTGCTGCCTCCTTAAACAAAAAAAAACTATATAAAAAAAAGCTGCAATACCACTGCTACTTGCAGATGATGATGATGATGCTGATGATGATATGACCTTAAACTCGATCTCGTCGTCGTCGTCGTCGTAGTACTCGCTAATTACTCCCATTGCAGTATCAAAACAGCGAAGCTGCGCGAATAACGGAGCACACACACACACATAGGCATAAAATGCACGTACGTCGTAAGCTACACGTACACGTACATGTACATAGTAGTTGTAGCCTTATAAGGCATTTCTCAAAAGTTGCGCGTTTTTCGAATCGATCAACGACACCGCAGTAATTACATACATACATGCTGAGGAAGGTATAAAGCTTCTCTGTCTTGCTTTGCTTGCTTGCTTGCGGTCGTGCCTGGCGGTAGAAGATTTCGTGGGGTTTCGATGCACGCGCGCGCCTATACTTACACACATATATACACACCGGTTCTCGCATACTTACCCACGCAGACAGGTAGACGAAACCCGCACACACACATTAACGCACAACGCGACTGCACCTGATTTTACGAGCGTCCAAAGGAATTTTTTTCTCCCTCGAACTGGGGAGAGAGAGAGCAGTCAACAAATTATTACATTGGCCTGCTGGCACTTTTTGTTTCTTTCGTTTGGTGTGGGAAATCGATGGACGTGCACGTAATCGGCTGACAGTAGCAGAACGTGGAACAATTGGAAGCTTTGGTAGTGTGGTGCGGTGTAGCGGCATAGAGGTTTGTAACTTGGCGCAATTGTTCGGCCACCGTCGCCGCCGCCGCACACACGCGTAACTCGGTAAACAAGTACAATCGATACAAGTAACAATCCGGTCAGCAGGAGTATATCAAACAGAAATATAACGCTCAATACTGCGCGCGAGCTGGTCGACAACAAAAAAAAAACCACTATACGCTATATTCCCTTGGTAGCTTGCAGTTCTCGAGTCGCGAACTGCGAGGTGCCAGTGGAAATTGCGAATATTACGCGGGCGAAGCATCGACATATACATTTTTAACGAGAGAATTTTTCAGGCTGGCACGCAAGAAGAAGCAGCGCGATGGCCAAACAAAACGAATAATTTTATCGAGCGAAAGGGATAATCTCGACGCGTCTTTCTCGCGGAGAGCGCGATAGCATTGACCAGAGAGCGAGCGATAAAAAGAAGAAGGGAACCATAATAGTTACCCGCGCGCAGCTCCCCTCCTTTCTCTCACGATTCCGGGTCGCGCTAGACAATCATTGATAAACTGCCGCGCTTCCGAGGAAAGTACATACAACTTTTTTTTTTTGCCTTGTCGCGGCGGCGGCGGCGCAACGAGCGATCGATCGCTCCTCGAGTACACACCTACCTATAGGTATATATGTAATGTATGCGTTAATATAACACTCATGGGTCACTGACTGAACTCCAAGCTAATTAATCTCGGATTTCTTTTTCGCCGGCCGCCAATAAATAATGTACAGGCCTGCCTCGCTTTTAATGTTGCGTCGGTCACGGATGTGCTACTAGCTGCTGCTAGTGGCAGATGTGAGAGAGAGAGAGAGAGAGAGAGACTTCGAATTAAAAATAGCACACAGAAGCAGCAGCGACGCACGTTTCTGCGCGAGCTTGGAGCAGCTTGCGACTTCCTTGAAGTATGATGATCGGCTGTACTGACTATTGTATAGAAGATATTTTCGTTGAAGACAGAAGTGGAAAGCCATGACAGAGACAAACTTCCCCTCTGGCATGTTATGTACCTACGTCTCGGACTTTTGGTGGCGGGGGGGTTGAAACACTTATGTTGGGGGATTTTTTTATGCGTCTGCGACGTCAAGTTTATTGTGGCACAAAAAATCGAAGTAAACTATCGCAGGCGTTGCGGAACTCTGTCATACGGCTATTCTCGATAAACTCTAGAATTCGCATGAAGATTTGCAAGTGCATTACAGTGCAGAACAAGAGTACTTCGCATGGGTGAATAGTTAATTATACAGACTTAGATGATTATTGTGTCTAGACGGGGTGTGGAAGAATTCTCAATTTTATATATATACATAAGCATTGCCGCACGCAGCAGTATTAGTCTTTTCCACATAGCTTGCATAAATTAAGATGCCTAAGAGAGCAGCGCGGCTAAAATTAGTCGAGAGAGTCGGTTGAATTGAGAAGTGCGGCGTAAACGAAAATAATGAGATATCGGTGATGGAGCTGTTTTTCACGCGACGGCGGTGGCAGCAGCGGCTCAGGTGTTGCTGCT
The DNA here is from genome assembly GCA_035047105.1 of Galeopsomyia nigrocyanea. Classification (NCBI taxonomy): domain Eukaryota; kingdom Metazoa; phylum Arthropoda; class Insecta; order Hymenoptera; family Eulophidae; genus Galeopsomyia; species Galeopsomyia nigrocyanea. The sequence goes on along the minus strand of JAWWMK010000021.1, from coordinate 9,243,389 downwards.
TATCTATAGATCACGACACAGCACATGTGCGATAATACTTGCTGTTGCTTTGTATACAGGCACGATCATCGTTGAAAAACGAACGAATTAGTCATCACGATAATAAATCGAGCTGCGAGAGAGAAGATCACAGAACGAATGGCGGCACACAACACAAGCTGCTTGCTGCATCTTTTACTGCAGATGCTTCGGGGAAAAAGAGAAGCTGTATCCCTTATAAGTAAGTCTGCTTGCGTGCAACATGATCAGAGAGAGGCTCTCTCGCAAAAGCGGAGTTGCAGCAGCGCGCACGTGGAACGCAGCGACAGCAGCAGCGGCAGTCTGAAGAGAACGACTCGGCTAGCCTGAAAATCCAGTTTGCAAAAATGAAAAAGCCAAGCTGGGCTGGGGCAGGCAGCAGTGGCGGCGGCGGCGGGTCATCGCATCGGAGCCAGGCGGCAACAATAGCGCTGATTACTCGACGGCGAAAGGGTGTGGCTGTGAGAGAGAGAGAGAGAGAGAGAGAGAGAGAGAGCGCCATTGAGTCGTTACACGCAGGAATAGCATGCACGTACAGAAAAGATCTCTCGCGTCTGCAGCAGCAGCAGCAGCAGCAGTGGCGGTGGCGGCGGCGGCCACGCAGCGAGAGCAAGAGGAAGGGAGGGAGGGTGGGAGGTACCGAGCGGAGCGAGGGGCAAGGATGAACCAGCTTAAAGGGGATAGAGCCGACTGTAAATAATCAATGTACGAGCGAGACTCGCAGATCTTGCATCGAACTAAACTGCTGCGGCTACATACACTCTTTCCTTTCCCTCACTTGCTCATTGCAGCTCGCTCTCTACATGCATCAACGAATCAAAATTATTGAATAATCCCTTCCAAATCTGTCGGTATTGAGCCTCGATCGATTTTTAGGATTGTAACTTGCAAATTACCAATGAAAAAGGTATAGTTAATGCAAGTGATACCATTTTTCCGAATCATTCTTTTAAAGATCGAAAAACTAATTTAGTTCCTGACTCGACAGCTCTATCAGCATGTACATCTACTAGAAAGACAAAAATAAAACTAATGCTAACTTTTTGCGTAGATACAGGAATAGTTTTCGAATGCGCGTGATTTGCAAGTAGAATAAATATTTCAATAAATATCGAAAGAATCCTCAGTGAATATCCGAATCATCTCGCTTTTCATTAGCGTCTCGGAATGCAAAAAGACTTGTTTAATTGAAAAAAAAACTTGGTGATGCAAATACTTTCAGACAGTTCGAAGAAAAAACTTTGTTATGAATATTATTCTATTTATAGATAGTAAAATGTTATGAATTATTAATACTGTAAGTGTTGTAAATTCCAACAAAATGCAGTATTCAAGTTTTAAAAAAATGAGGACATTTCTTTAACTACATAATTAATTGTATCAATAATTGTAAATTATCACTCCTATTTGTATGTGTTGAATTTAACCATTGATCTTTTTAATCCATTCAATATTTATCCCGATTTATCTTGTGTTACCCTCATTTTTCTCTATATTTCCTTTGTTATAAATCTATAATAACAAAAACGAATAATAACTTTTACCCTTACTCTTAATTATTTGAAATTCAATGAAATTTTGGAGAAACATTAGCATACTAAAGATTTGTAGAGTTATAATTCTTCATAGAATTATACACTGCAAATTGAATTTCAATTATTATTGATGGTCCACCAGAGAAGTGAGAAAGATGATAATTTTCTAAAATTGATTTAACTTTTTATTATTTCTCTTTGATCAAGAATTAAACTTCTTCACTGAGGTAAATTTCTCTACTTTTCATGAGAACCTGAAAACGAAATTTTATATGTATAAAAAATATTGCTTTATGCCAAAGAATTAGTATTAAGTTACAACTTACCATTATAAACAATGACTCAATTACTAAATTCAATTCAATTCAAATGTGTGAAAAAAATTCGACCACTCTCTGAATGCTGATAACTAAGGAAAGAATCTGCTTGTATATACTACAGATCAATTGTTTTTATTAACATTTTTATTAATTGGTTATGATTTTTCTATAAGTATAATTTTTTGAATCAAGTTGCGTATTTAAATGCAAAATACAAGTATTTATTGTTTTAAGTGTCTTTTATACCCCCCAACCCCCAGGTTTGAATTTTTGTGATAGGTAGTGAAAATAAAGAAATAACTGATCTGGAGTCTGGACTTCTGAAGTAATGTACGTGAGTTGCGACAGCCTAACCTAAAATTCGTCGATTAAAATAACGTAAATTAATTTTTTCACTTATCTTATTCCAGTAAATTTACGTTAGTCAAAAGTATTAATTTTTACGACAGATATATAAATTTAATTTTTGACCAATTTTCTTATTCATGTACCAAGTTAACTTTATTTTAAGATTCGGAGTATGTGCAAGTAAATTCGGCCTTTTTAGGTAAAATAAACTAATAACGAGAAATAAACGTCAAAATTGGAGTTTGGTATTGGTTTCTTTTCATAAAATGCATAAATATTTCGCCTTTTGCTGTCCTCGGGACACTGACACTCTCCGGATTGCTCCGGACCTCCGGATTCAACATTCAACGATCACTGCACAGTAGTGAGCTGTGAGCAGCTGTGAGCAGTGTGGCAAAATGTTAATCTTACAATGTGAGCAATTCGGTCGTTTGGTGGCGCTAGTGTGCACACGCTCTCTGCAAAAGCGGAAACTTCAAAAGCAAAAATAAAGTAGTTTGCTGCGTCTACAGATTTTAATATTTACATATAGAAAAATAAATTAATTGTCTGCCTCCACAGTGTATTGTCTGTGTCCACAGTGCATATAGGTGATGGTAGCTGTGCAGGTGAATGTTCAAAATTATAACGACTAGAATTTGGTAGTTAAGGCACTTTACAACAATTACCTTTGCATAATTTTGAGACACACACCCATTATGATTAGTATTTTTAATAATTTTCAGTGCTAATTTTAATATGCATGTGAAATTTTGTATACTGATTTTAGTATACGAGGCATAAGCTTAAAATCAGTTCTTGTGCAAGATTTCAATTTTGTATTACGACAATTAGAAGCTTTTGACTAATGTAAATTTTTCTATATTCTTAAAACTACAACCGCATATCCGGAACCGTTTTTCATGTTAATCGTCCATATCATTAATTTTGATTTTGAAAAAACTAGAAATCAACCAATTAGGAAAGTGAAATGTTGGTGGAATATATTTATGGAAGTAACGATAAGCTCTTTAAAACTTCAAAAAATCACTTTCATTCATTTCATTTATTATGCGAAAATCACGCGTTTCGAGTTTCAACTACGCTAGCAGTTAGCAATTGCTTAACAATATTCTATTCATTTATCTGTTTGTATGATATACATTTTCAAAAAGTCTCGCCAAAAAATCTAAAGATAGTATTTTAAAATATTTATAATTTTATCAAACAATCTATGTAAATCGTAGTTGGCTTTGTAGCAACTGACCAAACAAATATTTAAATAAAAAAACAAAGTATTTTTTGTAAATCATTTGAGGCATACTTGAATAATAAAAATAATAAATTTTATTCTGTAAAAAAATCTAATTTAAATGGTACTCCTACTCCATTCTTCCAATGGCACATTACTTTTAGTTGAGTCTTCTATTTTCTGGTTGCACTTTATTGGTTTGCAAGAATCTAGCATTCCAAACATCTTCATTAATGTGCTGTATGCTGCAATTTTTTGAGCTTCTTCAATTGTTTCACCAAAACCTAGAAATGCATATCAAAATAGTTAAAAGTAATAATAATAGTATGAGCATTCAAGATATCAGTAATGCTAATAATGTCTTACCAGAGCCTAAAAATTCTTGATTAGAATATAATCCAATTTGGTAAACTGGCAAAAGTGTATTTATGCTTGATTGTGCAATAATTCTGGGCTCTACAAGCTCTCTGTGTTCCCTGTCTAATATATCATTCAAAATTTCCATGGGATCATCAGGACACCATATTTCTGCCAAATCCTTATCCACTAATTTTGCTATTAAAATGTCCCTTACAAAAACTCCTGCATGTTCTAAATCTACACTACGATTTAAAGCCGAGGTTAGAGCATAAAATACGTTTGCTAGTGTTTCTTCCTTGATAGGGTGTTCCTAGATAAGAAATAATATTTATTATTCAATCAACTACAATATTTGATTAATAATGTTATACATACTGTTGATAGAATCAAATCTTTGGTTCCAATGCTTGATGATGTTTCTGCAACTACTTCAGTAGATAATAGGTAAGTTTTTAATGCACTAAATGAATAAAAAGAAAACATTGTTACATTACAAGATTGAAAAGAAATTATTAAATAAATAAATAAATCTCACTCACTGAATGCACTCCTTTGGGGCAAGAGGTAAAGCATTATTTAAATAATTTTGCACAATTACAGACACTATTGTTTTTCCTTCATCAATTAATTCTCGATTATCTAAGATGTCCAAGTGTGGATCTTCAATTCCAACCTTTTTTTGTTCTTCCTCTTCTCTAATTACGTATGATCTGTCTGTAAATGCTTGATCTAACAACTCTGTATTAAATTTTTCTGAAAGTCTGTTGTTGAATGCATACAACTCAACATCTCTATTCCAATCAAGATATGTATTTCGAGGATTGTTCGTTGGGTCAGTATCTGGATTCTTTGCTGCAAATTCTTTTTTACGGTTTGTCAGTTCTATTAACATTGGTCTGACGTATCTTTTATATTGTCTTTGAGCTGAAATGAGATATAAATGATTGACTGTATTATTGAATGCGAAAATTAAAAAATTGATAAATATAACCTATGATCTAAACTTACAAACGTGATTTGCGACATTTAATTTTTGAAAGTTTGTAACTAATCTTCGACACAAACGTAAACCGTACATTATATTTGTAACGCTGTAGCTTCAAACTTGTTACTTTTGAATATTAAAAGAACAAATTGATACGATAAATTGATATCTCAAAATTTTTATAAGTTATAACACAATTCGAAGCTGCACGGAAAACCGATATGTATGTAGGATGTACATATGTATTTGTAGAAGCATCGACCAATCACAGCACGAGTAGTTTCATGTAAACTCGCTCTTTGTTTGGATAATTTTACACAAGTAGCTTGTTGCAAATCTACACAAACACAAATTCTCTGACATTCGAGTCACTTGATGATGATGGGTACTTTGTTTGTCAGAATCTAGAAAGCCGTTATCTTGAAAAGTTGAAAACCTTATCAATTTGGAAGTAGTTGTGTTCTTCAAAATTATACTTTGACGATATAAAAATGTTCAAGACGCTCCAAGACCCTGACATTCCAGCTGCTATAGGTCCACTTTCAAACCTTAGCACAAATGAATTGAAAGAATTGCTGAATGACGAGGATAAATTTGAGGAGATTATCAAATCTAATCAACAGGTATTTCAATTGATTTTTCCTATAAGTACTAATCAGTTGAATGACTTTTCCCTTTACATGCATATGAATGTATTTGGCTAAATACCGTATTCATGCCTTTAGTTGTTGGAATTTGAATCCGAGAAAGAAGAAATAATGGTGAGGAACCGATCTTTGGCAGAATTCAATTTGTCAAAAGAGCCTGAACTGGAAGAGGCTAAAAATGTAATACAGTCTCTCAGCGAAGAAGGCAATCAATTGTGTTCTAGTGTTCAAGCAAAACTTGAACAAATAAGTAAGTGATTTTACGTGGAATAAATTGACGTATTTCATCATAATTCAATATTGTGCACTTTTGCAGAAAATAAAGCTGGCACAATGACAACTGAAACTGCATTAGATTTATTGCAAGCTGCTGCAGCTGAAATTGAAGAAGAATCAGAAGTTTGTATTGCTCATTAAAAGCTCCTACACATGTTTTATGGAGGAAAAAAAAGCTCCTGCATATATTTCTTGGAAAGTATAGCTTTGATTCTGTTGTTTTCAGAAAGTGGCAGAAAAATTTTTGGGTGGCGACATGGATGTTGATGATTTTCTGGAACAGTTCCTTACAAGACGCAAACTCATGCATTTGAGGAAAGTGAAAGTTGACAAGATGAAAGAAATATTGAGAAGACCCCCTGGTCATATTTCTGCAAACCCTGGATATCCATTACCAGGAAGTTACCCTGGAATGTCACTTCCTTATCCTGCAGGACTTGTATCAATGCCTATGCCAGTGGCACCAAGCCTCAAACCATTTTAATCAACTTTTATTCAAGTGGTTTATTGTTTAGAGGAAGTTAAAGGTTTGTAATTGTCTTACTTTTCAATTCTACATTATGTTTGTACAGAATTAAACTTTTACACTATAAATGAATTATGTAAAAAATTCGCATATTGAAATAACGCATTTTATAATATAATATAATAGAGTAAATTAAAGTAACTACTCAATAATAAATTTACAAATCATATTTTTGTGTTCAATGGTTGAAAATAATTTTCACGTAAAATTGGTTACAAACTTTTGAAATCCTCTTGATTGTACCTTATAAGAAAAAAATACACTGAAAGATAATTTTAAATCGAGATTTCAAATGATGAACAAATGTATAATAGATTAATCTTAATCATGGTTTTATTATTTTTTTTTATTTTTTTAAGTCTATAGCTCAAATGCAATTTAGAATATTTTTATATAATTTTTAAATTCAAACGGTTTGTTTAGCATAATAATTAGTGAATTTAATAAATAATTGTAGACGATTACTCCCAATTGTACATGTTGGATTTAAACATTGATTTTTTAAATACATTCAGTCCAACACAATATAATTGAGTGTTGATTCTTTGTGTAAGGAGTATGACGAAACTGTTATTTAACTATAACTCATGTGCTCTTATATTTATAAATAAAATGTTTATTTCTTCTGTACAATGAAATTTTTATGCTGTACAATAACATTATCAATATTTACAAACAGAAGAAAAATTTTTAATAAATGAACATAAAATTGTACATTTGTTTCTTTTATATTAATCTACGAAGTGATTTCAGGTAACATTAAGACTTTTTATCTCCTCTCTCTTTTCCAATGAAATTTCTGTCGTACTGCAAATTCCATGATTGTATTATCATTCCTGAAAGTACAAAGAACGTTGCAATTGTTATCATTATAACTGCATGTCTATCCGCCTCTGCATGTTTGTAAGAGGTCCTCATCATGTGTTCTCTTATAATTTTACTCCTTTTATCTTTCAAACTCCTTCTCAAAGTTTGTCCGTAATGTGCCTGTGTCCATTTTTCAAAATCAAAATTGGCATTTGTTTCCTGAGCTTTTGTGTAATCTTGCTGTGACATTCGTGATTTATAAAAAGCTGCCAATGGGTCTTCTTCCATTTCATAGTTAGGTCTTTGTATAGTAGTTGCACGTTGCCCTCTTGCAGACAAATCACGATCATACTGTTTTCGCTTAGAAAAATTTCCTAAGACTTCATACGCATTTGATACACTTTGAAAATTTTTTTTAGCATCTGCAGATTGGTTTCTGTCTGGATGGTATTTTTTTGACAACTCATAATAAGATGATTTGATGTCATCTTGGGTACAATCTGGTTGAACTTTCAAAGTTTCATAATGAGTTGGAATTCGAGCTTTTGTAGACATAAGAACTCTCATTTCACTTAATGAATTCAGAATTGGTCGAGAATGGTTCATTTTCTGTAAATAATGAATAAATGCTTTGATCTAATTGTCATTGTTGATACATTTTGTAGCTTCAAAGATTAATCAAATGGATGAAATTGCACATTGAGGAAAAAAATTTAGAAATCTATTTATGTAAAAACAAATTATACATAGTGGCAGGTGTGTAGTTGTATATTACCTTGATTATTGAACAACTTGAAGCAATGTCATCAAAACATGTTGAATTGCATTTGTCAACACTCGAATTGAAAATTCATGTCACTGCAGTTGACATTAGTATCAAATGAATTGATAGAAGGTTGAACGATTTTTCAACACATCGTCAACTTTTTAAACTACGAAAATGTCATTTTCAAGGCCGATATGGAGTATTGCTATATGGATTCAACTTAACCTTTAAAAATGAGTTCTTTTACGCAAGCGCCATCATTTCCAATCTTCATTTCTGCTTGATTCAAGCTCATCGCTTCACATGTGAACGCTTGGTAAGTCAGGCTGCTGCTTTATCTTTATTTACTTCAAATTAAAAATTCAATCGATGATAAACAGTTCAAGCAATTAGGGGTTGTGGTTTGGCTTATGGGAAAATAGGAGAAAAATACAGCGATTTACCTTAAATATTCGGTCTTATTGATTCAATTTCAAACTGTTTGTAAATATCTGTATCATTCACCATTTGAATTTCATTAAAGAATGGTTGATGGTGTCACAGATATTCACAAAAAGTTTAAAATTGAATGAATAAAACAGAATATTTGAAAATGTCGGTAAATATATGTAATCTATATGGACCTCTCACTGCCCCTTATTGTAATCAATTTATGAAATGATACTATTATTTAAAGCAATATTATTATTCGCTATTTTTTGTTGTTACAATTTTCTTCAAGTGCATAAATTAACAATAAGTTGTAATTTTTCCGTGAAGTAGAATTTGTTCTAATTTTAATGATTTCGATCATTCATCGATAGCTTCACTGCCTCTAGCGAAGAATATAATTTCACAACTCGTTTTACTAAATGCAATACTGATTTTGTCTTTATGCAATTTATAGTTTTATTATGATTACTTCACAATTTGAGTAAAATTTGTCAATATCGAAAGCATACACCCACAAATTAACAGGTTTCATTACCATTTACGTAAATAACACTTTGATGTAAATCATCGTATCACGTAATACCGCAATTTCCCAATTTGAAAATGTTTTGAATAAAAGCCATCTAAAATGCATTCCCACGAGGATCTGATTGTTTCAATGCGGTAGCCTGGAAAACGCTTATACTCTTATTCCAATTAAATATCCTGCAATAGACTAAAATCATGGAAAGCTCGCGTGAAAAGCTCGAATCACCGCGTACATACGAAGTACTCGAAAGTCTTCGCTTCCCATAACGATAATCAGAACAATGCAGGTGCGCACGCCCAAAAAAAAAAAAAAAACTCATGCATGTATATAGAGATAGTTTTTTTTTATATTCTCGTCGTCGTACGGCTGAATCACGTTATCAGATAGCAAGACGCGAGGCAGCACGGGCGCGTACTGCTATATGTAGGGCGAAAGGCTCTTATCGGCGTGTTTGCCGAAGATAAGCGGCTCTCGCGTACGCATAGCACAGCCGGAGCACCTCTTCAGAATGCGTCTACCTGCTGCGCGACACTCCTCGTTCTCCAAAATTCCTCTCGCGCGCTTTTGAATCTCGCTTTTTTTTTTCGTGCGTGCTCTCGTTATTTGTCAATCATCTGCAAATTACGAAAAAAAAAGTGCAAAGCAATGGCTCTGAAGACACAAGGTACCGGGGCGGCTCAACTCGAGCGAAGAATCGAAGTCATCAAGTACATTCTGCTGTGCATCAGTGCCATTTTATTGGTGGGTAATCGATTTATCGACAGTTTATTACCGTAAACTCGAGAGAAGCGTGGAAATTTAAGAAATGAAAAAAAAAGTGTTAAAGCTCAAGGGCTTATCGGAGCGCCCGTGACACCACGTCGATGAAGCATTGTCGTGGGCTCGTAGTAAAAAAAAGTGCTCTGCAGGTGAATCATCGAGTGTGTGTGTGTGCGCGAGATGCGCCGGAAGTTGCTCAATAGACGCATGATTTCATGATCTTGCATTACGTTTATCATTAGATTACACCAATTGATTTTCCAGTCATTTATTTTTTCACTCAAAGCTTCGATCTATAAAACTACGCATCGCAATTGGTACAATAATAAAATGTTTGTGGTGCATACAGATCGTCGGACTGGCCTTGTTCGGATTATCAATTTGGCTGCGAGCCGAGCCAGGCTTTCAAGAATGGGTCGACTTTTTGGACATTGGTGAGTTTTACATCGGTATCGATATCCTCATTTTCGCCGCTGCCGTCGTCATCATCGCTTCGGTCTTTGGCTGCATCTCTGGACTAATGGAGAACCAATTGGCTCTATTCATCGTGAGTTTCTTTTTCAATAATTAGTTATATAATTGATGCATTTTGTATTGAATGATTTGTCGTGGATTGTTTAGAACGTGGGTCTGCAAGGGGTGTGTTTCATTTTCGAGTTGACCGGAGCAGCGGTGCTGCTCGATTACTCGACCTACGACAGCAAAATCCAACCGATCATCCACAAATCGATGACGAATTTGATCATAAACTCGCAACACGAGCACGTAGCCGTCATACTTAGGATGGTGCAAGAGGGAGTGAGTAATTAATTTTTATAAACAACAAAATTACGAGGGATAATTATCAACGAGTGCACAGTTAGTATTAAACAAACAATTGTACCTGTGGTAGATTGGCTGCTGTGGCGCTGATGGACCAATGGACTACTTGACGCTCTTGAAACCTTTGCCCGCCGAGTGTCGAGACACGGTGACCGGTAACGCTTTCTTTCACGGCTGCGTCGAAGAGCTCACCTGGTTCCTCGAGGCTAGGTCCGGATGGATCGCTGGTCTCTCGCTTGGACTTGGCATGATTCACGTGAGTTTCATTTCGCACTCTTTCTATTCGCTCAAGTTGTTTCGACTAAAATTTCTTTGTTCGCAGGTCATGCAAGCGGTTCTCTCGCTGATCCTCGTCCACGCGCTGAGGAAGGAAGAGGAGAGCGCGACTTTCAAACGTTAAAACAATTTACTTTTTCTTTTTTTTTTATGACAAAGAGACTTTGCAATACGCATATAAATATATACTAATTTTAGGATTTATCTATTTTATATTTACTTTGTTATCGACCGTGTGTGTTTTCGAACAATTGTGCATGTAGACGTTTCATATTCTTTTTTTATACCGAGCCAAAAAGATTTTTAGCAATTATCAAACTTGCGTCATCCCTAAATATATAGTACAACACTTTTGTAACATTACCATATTTATATTATCATCGAATAAATCATGTTCGCCCATAACGCAAGCTGAATTTACTTTCGCAATGCGCCACACGAGTCAAGTATCAATCAATCTTTAAAGGGAGATCATTGTTCTCGCTGGACTGACGTTTATAATACTTCAATTTTTTGACCCGCATCTTGTTTTACAGCAGCCTTGAGGTGTTGAAGCATTTTTGTGATCTTTTGACTATGCCTGGCTGAAGGCTATATATCAGGGTTCTTTCGTCAATCTCGATGAGCTTGTAATTGAATGCGAGGCCGCGCAGTTGGATTTGATTATTTTTTTGTTTCGACTCTTTATTTACAAAAATCATTAATATACATAGTATATAGGATTCGCGGTATGAAATGATATACAATGTCAAAAGTACAAATAATTTATTTACAATGTGTAATCTCGAATCGGTTCTCGATCAAACGCGAGAGCACCTTGACGAATAATGGTTTACATAATTTACCGTTTTTCTTAAGAGTCTATATAGAAAGAGAGAGAGAGAGAGAGAAAAAAAATGAGAATCTCAAGTAGGCACTGGCAATTGTTCTCGTACGCGCGCACTACGCGTGCTGCAATCGCTTTTTTTCAAAGTCACATATGGGTCGAGTTTTAGAAAAGGCGCGCGTGCGCGCGTACTTTGCTTGCGAAATTCCGTACAGTGTATAGAGCCGGAGAAACGACTTTTAAGAATCGACCAAGTGTTATTAACAGATCGTTTTGAGAGAGAGCGAATGTTACATGAATACACTCGTCGTAAATGCAAATTGGAACTTTTTCTTTTTTTTTCTCAAGCGCTATACACCTCGTTGTAATTCTACGTATAAGTATACTTCAATCGATACATAATATGTTTTATAAATAGATAATAATTTAAATAATTTTTTACACGAAAAGTACAATATTATCTGTTTTTTTTTCGAAATGAAAATTTTGACGAAATAATAACTATATCCTACGCTTTTCATAAAGTGTTTCATTGAATTAACATTAGCTATAAAGGCTACGATAGAAAAATAATTTCTATATAGAACTTACTTGTCCGATAATACGTAAAGAGAAAGATAATGCTCGAACTCTCGAGAAAGTTGACGCTGATGGATTTTACCCTTTCGATGCGGGATGCTTTTTTTACGCGCAGAAATGCATCGTAATTCTAATGATGATTGATCGAACGGATCGTGTCTATATATATCGGCTACCTTACTCAACGCTCGCCGTACAAGTAAATAAACGCTCGGAAGGCTTGTCTCTGTCGTCTGGATGGACATAATCGAGTATAAAATATTCTCCGAAAGAATAATTAGTGAAGTTTGGATGGACGCGTCGCAAGCCTGTGAAAATTGCAACGCCGAGTGTGGAGAATTTAACCGACGAACGGATATCCAGGATAGCCCACAGCCGGCGGGAAGTAGCCGGGATAGGCTGGCACGTTGGGCTGCAGAGCGATGGTGGAGGTGAGGTAGGTGGTGGTCTCGGTGGGCACGAGGCGCGTGGAGTAGAGCGTGGTGTAGGCGGTCTTGGCGCCGAAGGTGAGCTTGAGCACCTTGGAGTCGGACACGGTGGCGACGGTCTGCTGCACGAAGGGCAGACTCGTGACGTGGACCTGCTGCTGGGGCACCGGCGGCGGGAACAGCGGCACCTGCGGCACTTGCGGCGGCGGCGGCAGCAGTTGCGGCGTGATCGTCGACATGCCGTACTCGTAGCTGGTGCGAGGCACCGTGCCGATCGCCCGGCTGATGGTCGAGAAGACCGTGTGGCCGTTGTTGATCAGCGGGATCACGTGCGAGTCGTAGACCGTCTCTAGGGTCACCACTGGCTTCGACGTCGTGATTACCTGCAAATTAACGAACGTTCGTGTAAGACGAAATCCTTAAACAATACACACTTTTCTGGGGTCTAGAATGGCAAAAATTTTTTTTTAATGCTAAGGCTTCCGGACCTTTTTCCTCTTCTTTTTGAAGGTATATATAGTGTCGCAAAATGCTCGTGAACATTGGAAAAGTCCTCGGGAACTATTTTTTTTCAGCATTTTCCCCATTTTCATAACAAACTAAAAATGTAATTATTTTACAATTTGTTTTGTAACTTGTTACCGGATAATTATTTTTGAATGAAACTTTTTTCTGCGTAAAGCTCTTCTTTTTTGCTATCATTTTGATTGGTTAAAAATGTTTCTAGCGGTCTTGGAAGTCGAGAAATGAACATTTGAAGAAATACCTTTTTTCGCCTATTTTCTGTGAGAAAAGCCCATTTGATTATAACGGGAAAATGCCGAAAAAGTAGTTCCGCAATGTTCACGATCATATGCCTTCAAAGAGAAGAGTTTATAGGCCCGGAAGCCTTAGCACCAAAAAAATTTTTTTGCCATTCTATACCCCACAAAAGTGTGTTTTTTCTAAGGATTTCGTCATAAGCGATCGTTGCTTCTAGCGATTTCAGTAGAGCGTACCTGTGGTCCGTTTTGTCCGAGGAGCTTGAGCAGCGCGAGCTGCTGCGCCTGCTCGGGGCTCATGGGTGGCTCGGGATGTGGTTGCTGCAGCTTGGGCAGGGCAGTGCTGTGCTCGGCCTTGGGCTTGTTCGACGGCGAGAGCGCGGACTTGCCGAAGATGTCGAGGTCGGAGTCCAAGTCGGAGCTGGGCGCGAGGATCCTCTTGGGAATGTCGTCGTCGTCGCGCTCGTCGTCGCCAAAGTCGAGCTCGAGGTGCAGCTCGCTGCCGGCCTCGTCGAGCTTCGAGTTGAACTCGTTGAGGGTCTTGCTGGGCACGAACTGGTAGAGCTCGGAGGGCGGCAGGGTCTTGGTGGCGGTGACGATGCGCGCGATGTTGTAGGTCTGCACGAGGGTGAGTCTGGTGGTGGTGTTGCCGTTGGCGGCCACCACGGGCAACAGGTGGGTCTTGAGGAGGGTCTGCGTGGTGGAGAAGGTCTCGGTGAGGGTCTCCAGCGGCGGGGTGGCCATGCTCGGCTCCAGCGTGATGGCCGGCAGGGTGGCAATGGAAGAATCCAGGGGCAGGCTGCTCTCGTAGGCGGCGCCCGTGTTGGGGGCGAGGATGTTCTCGGTGAGGGGTTCGGTCGGCGCCACTGGACTGGGCTCCGCCGTGGCGAACGACTTCTTGAGGGTCGACGTGACCGTTACGTAGCGCGTGTTGCGAGTCGTGCCCACCTGCAACCGCAACATTCCGTGATGAGTATATAAGCGATCTTTGCATGGTAGCTAGTTGCATTCAAAATGTCAAGGTTCCGTACAGCGCGCCATAATATTTCTTCCTACCCACTGCACGATTCGCGCTCAAAAGAATATTCATGAGCATTTACGCAAGTATATAAATACGCGTGCGAAATCTTCATCAAACCGAAAGTTAATACGTATCAAAGGCGCTCATCAACCGGAAGCTCGCGAATCTTAAAAATCCGACTGAATCCAATTGAACAATTGGCTTTGTTGTGCGTCCGCTTACGCAATCCCTTGATTACATTTGGCAATAAGCACCAAATGCTCATTAACCTTGCCCATCGCATACACACACACACAATGTAAGGATCGTACATGTACAGATCGGAAACGCGGTGAATTTAATCGCTATGCTGTGCAGCGATGCTCTCACTCACGCGGCGCCGCGCGATTATCGTGTCCATTACGTCAGGCGCGAAAGCTGCCGCGTGTAATAACAATAGCACACTGATAGAAATTTTCGAAAAGGCGTGTGCATTGCGCAACGACTAACTCGCTATGCGTGTGTACTCAACAACCAGCTGGTACACGTGACACTGCGAGCAATCGAAATCGGTAATTGTACGTACCTGGAAGGCGTAAGGCGACTTGATGGTGGCGATTTCAAAGTAGATGTCGTTGAAATCCGCGGGGGTGGATATCTCGACGTTGATGGTTTCCACAGGCAAAATCTTCTCGCTGGCTTGAAGCGGCGGCCCACCCTCGTTCTGTTGCACGCTCACGTTGATGATGGCCGCGTCCTCGCTTTCGCTGCCGTCGAGCTCGCCGTCGTACTCGGCGCCACCCTCTTTGCGTTGGATGCTCGGCTGCTGCTGCTGCACACCCTCCTCGCCGACGTTGACGCCAGCGAGTTGAGACGGTCCACCGGTCGAGTTGGCATCGGGATTGTAGGCCGGACCGGCTGCCAATTTGGGCTGCTCGTCGTCGCCGGCCTGCTTGCGGATGATGATTCGCGGCTTGGGGGTGGTTTTGTACGACCAGCGTCCTTGGGTGCGAGGCAACTTGGACTTGATGGCGGGATTGGAGGCGATCGAGGGCGACGATGACTCGGCGCTCTTCGTGCTCTTGTAATGCTTGGGCGAGGTGTTGCCGATACCGTTGGACGGCCGGAAGCCGATGCGCCGACGGGTACCGCTTGGCGATTCCGTTGTTGTCGTCGCTGCTTGCGATCGGTTCCTGGGTACATTGACGGATTGACAATTTTGATCGATTAATTTTTTTTTTGCCTTCGCCGTGTGTATAGCTGTTTGGCTAAGTCACGGTGAAAGCTCTATATCCACCTTCACTTTTGCCGCTGATAAAAGAGAACTCTATCGATGTCGATCTATAGCAATTATGCGATCGCATCGCTTTCGTAAAAGGCGCGTAACGAGTTTATTTAGATTTTAAATAACGAACGATCGACAGCGACAATTTATTTTGTTCTTTCGTGAAAAGAAAAAATCGTAACTCACTTGTAACCAGGCCGCGAGCTAGCAGGTCGATTCTTTCGTGGAGCAGGTTCGTTATTCAGTTCGGACTCCTCGCCAGCTGGAATCTTGTTGTTGCGAAATTTGGATCTCACCGGATTATTGGGGTGTCGACGACCGGGACGCCCTGTAAGAACAGACATCTCGTTTGTAATAATTGTTACACTCGCGCGTTCGCGAGAGTATTGAGCAAGTTGAAGAGAGAAAAGAAATAAAAACGTAGAAAAAGTTGCAAAATCGCGAATCTTGATTGAAATTTGTTTGTCGGGGACTGTATAATCGAGCGGATAATATAATGAAAATTCTTTTTGCACGTCTTGCGTCAGCGCAGGATATTTTACGATATAGACAGTGGCAATAGCTACCGGCAACACCGGTATGTCTATCAGTAGCTAAGCTGAGATTTATTTAAAGCCTCGTAAACAGAAATGACATCAGATATTTACCCCTTGCCGATTGCATAAGCAATCACGACGGTTTTTCCCCGCCTTCTTCGCCACATTAATTACGAGCGTTATTTCCTGAAATATACAAAAAATAACTTACCACCCGGTTGTTCCGTGGGATTTGGCTCGTCGTTCACTGGAATTGTCGGCTCCAAATTCGTCTGCTGCTGCTGCTGTTGCTGATGTTTAATCTTCTGATGAGGGCCGATAGTCTTGAGGATGCGTTGGCTGCTGCTCGGACGGATCTTGTTGGCGTTGTCGAGATTGTTGGCGTTGGGTGGATTGAGAACGCGCGAGGCACTTTGCAGCACCTGGGCGTACTTGCCGTTGATGTATGTGCCGATAACCGACGTTTCGTGCACCGTTGTCAGGCCATCCTTGACGATTGTACCGCCTAATTTTGTCACCAGACCTGTGGGATTTTCCTTGTTCGGCCGGGGAGACGGTCGCGGCTTGTTGCCCAGCGACTTTGCCGATGGTCGTAGATTTATCACCTTTGATAATTGTAAAAGAAAAAAAATCCTTCGAGTTTGTTTTGCAAATGAAACTTACACCTTAACTAGAATTATACGAATCGCGTATGATAATTGTTTCAGCGTTAACACTTGGCCAATGAACGCGTATGAGTCAGCCTGGGCTACGAGTGAAAAATATTAAAAACAAGGAGGACTGGTATAAGGCTAAATATAGAGTTACGAAGGAGCGAGATGTTGATCGTTAAATCGTCCGTGATGGCTGCGAAAACAAAGCTCACGTGCTCGGAGAGTGGCATATTATATTATACGTATACTCGCAATGGGTTTTACAGCAGCAAGTTAGAAAGGGCAAGCAGCAATGAGCAGCAAAGAGTTAATTACTATCGGGTGCCGGTGGAAAGGAGCCTCTCTCTAGTATACAGCTGCATCGAGGTCGTGGTCAAGCTCTGATGTATCGGTATGTGATAGGTACTATACACATTGCGTGGGAAAAATGCAATTGCCCATATACAACAAAGAATCTGCGGTCTTATACTTACCAAGTGATTTAGTAAAACGCACGATATGCTAATTCACTGCGCGGGTATTTTCGAGGAGAGGAATTAAAGAAAACACATATCCACTTTTTGAATGTAATTTTCAATGGAAAAAATGGATTTGTGTTTTTTATTGGAGATGTGTTTTTCTTTCCACTAATCCGACGAGGTATTCCCGCTCGCGCTCGTCTAATTATTTATATATACAAGACAACAACGAACACGTGTGCGTCATACTAATTTCAGTGACAAATGGGTATATTATATACCTTGTACGACTCGTCCACCACTTCGGCCGGCTGCTTCGAGAGGAAGTCGTACTCCGGCTCGGCCAAGTTGTTCTTCACGCCGGGCACGTCGTCGGACTTTGGGCGCACTTCCACCACCGTCGACAGCGACGGCGATTTCGTTACCACCTCGATGCGCGTTGATTTGCCGCTCTGTAATAAATATTCGATAATACAAGCGTTTTTTCGTTAGGATGAGCTCAATTATTATTATTATACCTCTTCGGCGTTTTGCTCGATAACCGAGTTGACCACGACTTTGGTGTCCTTTTTGGTTTCCACACTCTTGTGAGTTTTGCTCGGCTTGATGTCGGGTTTGGCGGGTTCCTCCGGTGTCGCCGGTGCAGGTTTCGTCTCGATGGCTGGTGTTGAAGACGACTTGACCGGTTGTTCACCTCCCTCTGCAATTATTAGTCATCACCGTGTGGCGGTGCATTCCTTACACTTTTTTTTTATATATACGCACAATTGCGGCTTTGGCGCGAATATACTACTATGTAATCGTAGCCATGATTACATTTGAAAGTTCGATATATGCAACGCCAAACTTTACTTTCTCTCGTGTACTTACGTACATCATAATTATTATGATGATTGTTATTACCCGTGAGAATTACTCGTGATCGCAGCGGCGGCGGTGGCGTGTGAAAGGGTCAATGAACCGTGCCGAGTATATAAGTCGACTGCACATGGTGTGTGTGCAGTGTACGTCGCGTCGGTGAACTTTTTTTTTTTTGTTTCCCCCTGAAGAAAATGAAAAATGACTGACTCATCGACGCAGATGAGACAATGACGTGGCGAGACCTTCGTGTTCTAAACACACCATAGGTATAAGAGATCCGATATGCGACGCCTTGGAAAAGGTCGAGCGAAGGCAGACAATGGATACATACCTTGACACCTCCATCGCTGCTTAATGATCTGATTCGGTGATCGTCGTGCACGATATATACAATAACGCTGTTTGAATCAACTTGCGCAAGCCCCCCCGTTGATGCAACTATGTATAGCGAACGAAATTAAACCGATTGAATAACGATTTAATGCCTTCTTTGGCTTATTATACATTAGAGTTCACAGTACTAGCGTTTTTTTTTATTACACGTAGGTATATGCACGGAGCGAAAGTGAAATAAACAATTATATTGCAACTTGTCGCCCGCCAGCCATAATCGTTATGGTTAACGGCGCCGTTCACATTTTTTGACTTTCATGGGTTTTTAGTTGAAAAATCTGTCTGCATTATTTTCTTCAAGCTTCAATGAATAAATATTTGATACGGCGTGGAAGAAAGTATGTACCGGAAGCCGGCAGCTCTCGAATAAATTACAGGCGCGTAAAATAATCCTGTTTTTTTTTTTAAACAATTGAATAACTTCATTAATTTCGACGACAACTTCACGCGACTCGACGCGTTTATACGGCGACAGGTGAAAAAATTACATACGTTTTTTGTTTAATTAGCCAAACTAGATTTGTCGCAGGTATACTATAGAGTACACAAAAATGGAGTACAGCGACTTTGGTGGCCGGTTTTTCCTCAATATTTCCCAAAAGGTATGAAAAACATAGAAAGCGCGCTCGCGCTTGCGAGTGAGCGGTTTTGTCAGTTGGTCGATTGGCTTGGTGAATGTCGGTGAATGTCGGGTAAATACACTCGAAAACGCGCACTGCAGCAGCAGTAGTGCGACTTACGTATATATATATATAGCGGAGGAGTTATGCGGGGTCCCATGCTCGTTACGTTTAACACACATAGACTCGCACACAGGTTCGATTTTATTTATCGTAGCTGATAAATAACTTTTCCGATATATCTTGCTGCCATGTGTGTATGTGTTGGTGGGTGTGTGCTCCAGCGCCCAGATACTTCCATAATGAATCACTCTGTCAATGCACTTTTATTGATTAGTCTCTCTAACGATATGTTAATAATTGATCGGACGAATTTTTCTTTCGGAGAGGAGATTGTCAGATGCGAATGTTGTGACAGCAGCAACGAGTAATCTTGTTCACGAACTTGGGGTTGAATTAACATTGCGCAAGCGAGCCTTGTTAAAAAAAAAAATTAGTTTGACACGAGAGTTGAGGCTTTTCATAAAGGGAAACTGGGACGCAGAGGTTGTTTTGAGGAAATAATAATGACGTTTCATTAGCACGTTGTAAACTTCAGCGCACTTACTAAAAATCAGTCCGCAGCTGCTGCGCGAAATCTCTGTGTCACGATAATTAAACCGTGCGCCAGAAAGTTTCAAAACCGTCTAATAACTTCTTCAGCTCTGTGTCACTCGACAATCACTCATGTGCGAGTGCGTATATATATGCTGACCGAGAATGGGCAAAATTCGCTGCTCGATATATATTGCGCAATGATTAAATAACAATTCCGCGTATATGAGCAAATCCACAAAAAAACTGCCGTAATTCGAGAAAGTTGGGGCGAATTTTCAAAAGGGGTGCACGCTCTT
>JAWWMK010000021.1:9192858-9223359 GCA_035047105.1 Galeopsomyia nigrocyanea | reverse complement strand
CTAAAAGTCATCAGGCAGTTCGATAAACAATTCCGCGTAATTGCGCGAACTTTATATATTGGCGAGAGTGTATTACTTCATTCACCGTGTCAAAATTTGTTCTACTTTACTTTCTTACTGCTATCCCCAGCAAAAAAAAATGATAGATAGGCAACAATCAATCATTAGATATATACTCTAATTAAATGTTACGCCTTAAGCGGCGTATTACAGTGTATCGATATATCGCGTAATTAATTGTTCCGACAGTTCGAAATCTTAACAATGCGATCGTGAAATATCCCGCACGGGTTATGAAGTTTCGACTGCGTGTCACAATACCATTTTCCGTTGCTGACTTCGCGTAATAGATTATATTTTACGCATAATTACTCGCGCGGAATCTCGGTCACGCGTATAATTATCAATTGTCGCGAGCAAAAATTTAATATCTCATTGTTAGCAAAACAAAAAAAGAACATTATAATAGGGGGGTGTGTTTGTACAAAAATCCTTCTCGTCATCGTGAAGAAAAAAAAAAAAGTCGAGTTTATATAGCTGTTGTGTGTCTCGTGCGCGCGATTGCGAAAGAATATGTCCTTGACTGGCCTACAATTCTAATCGCGGATAAGTGGCGAGGAGAAAGGCGATCGACTTCCTGCATTTTCTCGGCCGATTTTTCATTCGGGCTATACGCGTATACATATATCTATATATAACCGTTTATAATGATATGTTGTCTGTGGCTGCTCACGTGAGTCCACAAACACGTGTATCATGCATACATGGCCATAAGCTGCAACTCGCGTGAGTGCTCGACATACATTTACCGAGAGCGAGGTCGAAACCAAAATTTTTCTTTTTCTTCTTATTCTTCTTCTTCTTCGGCGACGTCAAAAACAATAACATACATCAAAGCTTACAAAAGAAGAAGAAGAAGAAGAAGAAGAAGAAGAAGAAGACGCTCCTTTCTGGGCAGAGAGCGACTAAAAAGTTTTTAACAGGCGCGCAAAATTTATCTGCGTTCTCTCGGCTTTTATCATTCTCTCTCACCCCCGTCGCGGCCAAGATTTACGCGCTTTTACTTACCAAGGGCGAGCACTGCCATCGTCGCGGCGACCACGTTCAACGTCATCCTGACTGCTGCTTCTACTGCTGTCGAGACTCAGTAGAATGGCATCGTGCAGTATCACACTAGACAGCGAGAAACTTGCGGATCGGATCTGCAAGTAAATAGTGAAAACTAGATCGACATTTTTTTGACCAATTTTGCTCTCGCTCAAAACCTGATGCAACATATATGAGCGAGCGATCGAAATAACATTCGTCTTAGAAAGTTCCCTCGACACTTTCCATAAAGATTCAATTACGACTTTCTTCGTCTCGATCGCAGTTGAATACTTGCCGTATAGTCGAGTTGCGTAAGTAAAACCATCAAAGACTAATCGGATAAATCAAACAATTATTGAGCTCTCACTCGTTTCTCGTATAACTGCTATAAAGCGACATTAATTTGCGGTTGCGGTTGAGCTTCAAAACTCGTAATTACACGCGTGCGTAATTATATTGCAGTTGCTAAACAACGCCGCTGCTCTATGCCTTTTTATTGCGATTGGAGCTGCAGTTTTTCGGCATTTCTCGCTTTGTTGCGCCGCTACGCCATCCTCGTTAATATACCAACTGCACACGCACCGCTGCGCTTTATGACCTCATCATTTTTATGAAAAACTTTTTTTCTTTCTTTTCCCCTTGGCTTTTCAACGCAAATGGCGATCGTTATTTTACGAATCAATATAGAAAGTTGGTAATCTAACCATTTTTTTTATTCATTTCAACAAAGTTTGTAATTAGCTTTAGTAATAAAACTTGCGCGAATTTTATGGAAAAAGAATTCTTTTTTTAGAACCTTTCGCATCGAAGCAAAACAAAACCACCGAGCTTTTGAGAAACGTCATTTCGCCAATCGATCACGCTTCAAGTTCGATAAACTCATAATTTCTTAAGTCGACGAAACGCGCAGAGAGTAGAAAATCTCTCCGAAAAAAAAAAGCAAGAGTGTTTTTAGAAAGCACGACAGAGACATATTCAAATGCGAGACATTCCACTGATTCCCATAAAAAGCCCCCAAAAAAACAAATCGTCGTGCGACACCTAACGCGCAAGTCAAATCAGCTGAAACGCAAGCGCGGAATCGAAAATTCCAACATATTGTATATAACGAAAGTGAAAATTCAAACGCTTTATAACTATAAAATTTCTCGCTCGGCTGGGCCCAACATATATATACACGGAAGAAAACTCGCGCGCTTCCTAAGTTTCGTAATAATTCCGCTTGAGCGCGGCATCTAAATTCAATTTTCCTTTCGCCATCAACATCTCGATATATATAATCGTCATTTTTCACGCTTGTCTAATCGAGTCGCGCGTGCGCGAGAAGCTCAATTGAATTGCTAATCGCGATAATATATAGGAGAGTGTCAAACCTATTATACAGATAAGAGAAAATTATTGCACTGCCTAAGTGTTTCCTCGCATACATCAACGGCAGGTTTCAAAGAAATAATAAAAAAAAAGTTTGCTTTTGAACAAAGTGTGGCAATTCCCCAATTAAAAATGCCGCTGTACATACAACGAAACTGGCCCCCGGATGTCGCAAGGGTGGAGCGTGTATATACATCATCGTGGAAAACAAGCATTGGAGAATAAAAAAAAATAATGTGTACTCGTATATGCGCGAGCGAGTGGAAAACGGAGCAGAGCGAGAGATGTACTCTCGCCAGCCTTTCACTCTCCCTTCGCACGGAGAGCAGTAGTTCGTGAGAGAGAGACACGTTGCAAAAGACGGAATCGCGTAATTCTCCCCTTCCCCTTCCACCTTCTGTATAATATAGCAACTGAAGCGCGCCGGCAATTAAACGATGCACGGAAGGCTTGTTTTTTTTTTCTTTCGAGGTGCACGCACGTGTCAACTCGACTTGTTTTTTTTTTCTTCTCTCTTTCGCTTTCTTTCGCCGCGCGCCGTGGAATACATTAACGTATAGACAAACTCCGACTGGTTTCTCCTCTTTCCGAGTAATATCAATAAAGAACGCGAAAGACAGTGATATATTTAGCGTTGATTTCTTTTACGCGTGATTTTTGAATTATTTCGATTCGAAGTTGATGAAACTGAACGGAAGCTTTCACGATCGACCGCAAACAACGGGAGCAAAGTGCCGCCGAGAGCAAAGCAAACAGAGCACGAATATTAGAAGAAAAAAATCTTCCGAGCGATAAATTTGAAAGTTCAACGGCGGTCAAACGATCTGCGAAAAAAGGATGCTCTCTCTCTTTCTATATATATATATGCAAATGCACACTGCGAAGAATACATTACAACCGGTCATTGGCCGGCGCAGCATATATAGCAGGCAGAAATCTCAAGATCAGGGACGAGTGTCGAGAGTATTCTTTGCCAAAAGTTCGGAAAAAAAGTGGCTAATTTGCTCGCAGCAGCAAAACAACATAATAAATCGCGCTGAATGATGATCGCAAGCGCGCGGTTAGTTGTTGCGGCTAATTAGCATATAATCAAAACATTATACTCCGTTATTATACTGCGTGGGCAGTATCGGTCAACTAATTCTTGGGCGCGGCTTTTCCCTTTCACTTTTTCCGCGAGAAAACTCGGGCTTAGTACGACATGTATAATGCCAAATACCTGCGACGGCGTGTGTGAAATTTCGATCGATCGTTATAGATATGAACGAAGCGGCAGCGGATAGTCGTAAAATTTGACGATGCTCCATCATCTCGGGCGCGTGACGATCGCTCGATGAGAATAATCGAGTGTCGCAACGTCGGGTTGTGTGCATCTCTAATCGAGAGATGCATCTCTCTTGAAGGAATAAGGAGGCGACACTCGCTCACCTTGGATCCTTCTCCCAATCTAATTAACAGAGTCGGTACGCAAGGAGAATCGATCATTTTCGATTTTGCGCCAATCATATTAACGTAAGTTTCTCAATCTCTCACTCGTCGTAAATCACACAATACAAGCGCCAATTTATATATATGAAAGTACGCAAGTATATAAGTGCAAGTGGCGATTACACATGTTGTATTTATTATGTATTCGGCTACTGCTGCTCTTTTCAAGACTAAGAGAGAGCATCGAATTAAATAATACGCCTGGCAAGGCAAAAAAAAAAAAAGAAAGATATCTACCGCGAATCGAGTGTGCGGGGGAGTTGAGCAATGCGATCATTTGGCTTTGCCGCGCGCGCGGAATATCCAACGAGCGGATAAATCGGCTCGAAGTAAAGGCTCATACCGAAAAGGTAAAGGGTGTCGCAACATATTTTTGCGATCGCAGGCAGTTAATCGGCGTATATACAACCAGCACCTTAGTGAATCACGATATGAATACGTGTATATATACACTTACACACACACTCGTTGCACTTTTCTCTGTCAAGCTGAATGAAGCGGTAGTTACGTCACGAAGAACACGCTACTTTATTTTTTTCCTCTTCTCTCTTTTGGAAGTGAAGATGCGCGTGCACATAATCGTTATTTCTTTTCCTTTTTTTTTACGCGACAATCGCGGCTAAAGAGAATTAGGTATATTATCGCAAAAGCGGCGCTTGCGGAATTGCAGTGAATTATTGCGAAGTTACGCTCATAGTTGGCTTGTGCTCGCACAAAGCACTGCTATATTATAAACGGCGTTGCTTTGCGCAACCAAACGATTTCTAGACGCGCGCGAGTGTATAGAGAGTCTATGCACAAAACCCCTCTCTCTCTCGACTCGCTCGATTTCGTTTTCTCGCTCTCTCATGAGATGATGATAAACTTGACCTCGATTCATTCAAGTCAACGACACTAATTTCAAATCGTCCGCCGAAATTATTGTAATATCACCTTTCCCTTTCGCACGCGCGAGAGAAAGTGTTTGATTTTTCTTTTCCCTGTGAAGGTCTGTTTTTCTTGTAGAGCTATAGATTGATTTTCGAGGTCGCTCTCCAAATGAAGAAAATCGGCAATGATAACAAACGTGACTTCCGGTGTATATATATGCATGTGTGCACCTTTAACGGTGTATATAACTCGTAACCGAACGTAATCCTCTCGGCAAAGCGAGCGAACGAGTGACTGAGCGCGCTCACTTTCACTTGGATTTACAGACGACGATCGCGCGGTTCGCCAATCTTTTATATATACCTATACACCTCGTGATGTGCATATATATACTTTAGAACGCAACGTGGCCGCAATGTATTTTAGCCTATTTTAGAAAATCTAGGTTGCAAATCTGGGTTGCCGAGCCACGCGACATAGAGAAAGGACGACAGATGGGCTGCGGTCGCTCATTATTATTATAGTGTACGGGAAAACCTCGATTTTTCCGCAGTAGGTACTTGTAATTTTACGTCTCGCGGCGACAGCGGCGGCTCCACGATATTCTGAAAATACTATCAACCGACAGGCATAATCGTCGCTCGCGGAGAAAAGAAGATGATGATGATGGGTTGGTATGCAAATTTTTAGCGGTTGTGAAAAACGAAAAATAAACAATTGCAACGAATCTCGTGGGGCACGATCGTAAAATATCAGAGGTTGCCTTGTTATGTTACACACGGCATCATCATCACCAAACAATTTTTATTTCTTCTTTCGCGCGCGCGTGTGTGTGCTATCATCGACCGAACCAGGTGTAAATTTAGCATCGGATGCGTCAAAACACGAAATTTTTTACAGTAGGTGAAGACGCTTCCCTGCTTAGTTTTTTCTTAAAACCCTCTCGCTTTCTAACGTGAACTCGCAGCAGTCTATTCGCGCAACTTGCGGCTTCTTCTCACGGCTGTAATAACGCGCGCACGAAGAAGAGAAAAAAAAAACGTTCTCTCGCGCTCTTCTCTAATTAAGCGTGCGTAGAAATTACGAGCAGTGTATAACAGGGCGAACGAAAAAAAAAAAGAGTAGCGTTTGGAAAGCGAAAGATGAAGTCGCGGAAGCTGTTACACGGAAGTCGCACACTTTCTTCTTCTCTCGTAAGCGCTCTCGGCGCCTCGTGCCGTTAAAAAAGATATCTCTTCACTTCGCAGTGCAGTGCTCCAGTGCGATAATGTTGCAAGCAATTGATTTTTACGAGCTCGCGGTTTAACTGCGCGTAACAATCACTTTGATGTCTTGATTACTCAAAACCCCCCATAGAAGTTAGTAGTTATAGCTTCGAAAATTGAAGAAGAAGAAAAAAATCGTTTATAGAGACTATACGGCATACTTACGGGCGGCAAAGTCCAAGCGAGTTGTATAGAACACAAGCCGTGACACTTAGACGGATAGACGACAAGAAAACTAAATGACAATAGAGTATGACGAGAGTGCAGCGAGGCACATTACTCGATCGGCTGTCTCGGAGTGACTGGACGACTAGAGCTGGTCGAGCGTTCGCTTTGCGGCGGCCGCAGCTTCTTTAGCATTCGACGGCGACGACGACGGCAGTGGTGGCGGTGGCGGTGGCGGCAGTGCGGCTTTCACTTTGCTCGCAGGCTCCGTCCGCGTAGTAGCTATTATATTCTCGCTCTCGTGGCAGACCCGAAGGAATTTTCCCTTGCTCGAGCTCGTTTTACGCACGGCTGTTTTAGGCGAATTTCATTTTTTTATATTTTTATCCCCCTTTCGTTTCTTTCTTTTATATAAGTATAGATGAGTCGAGAGGATTGACCTGCTTACTTGTCGGCGCGTTTATTATATCTTTCCTGATCGAACGCAGAATTTCTATTCGGCAAGAGAATTTAGGCTTTCTTCTGCGCAGAATTTAAATTTTCAGCGGAGTTAGATCAACGAAGATATCTAAAATGTTTCATGTCAAGAAGACACGGAAGAATTACAATTTATAATAGCTTTATACCTCAAAAAATGTAGCAAAGAAGCACACACGTGTAGAGTACTCTATCCGCGTAAATTAACACTTTATATTGACTCGCTCTCATCGGATGTGTTAGAATTATAGAAACTTTTGGAGCTTTGACTCTTCATCTAAAAATTGGTTCACTAGGTGAATCAAATTCACCCAACTTTCAAGAAACTTGGCGAAAGTTAGCAGCCTCCAATTTTTTTTAATTCTATGCATAATTATTGATAAGTTCCAACTCGATTCGAACAGAATCCTTTGATGAAGAGAAAAGAGATTAAATAAGTATGCAAATAAATCATGAGGAGACATGTTGCTAAACAGCTGCGAGTGATAATTGATTCGACTAGATAGTTTATAGATATATTTAAAAGGGCTTTTTTATGAAATAAAGAGAAAAGTAAAACAAATGAATTATTTTCTTTACAAATTAATTCAAATAGAAACTGAATCTTCTTCCGACTAAGGTTGCGCGGATGATGCTGCGACCTGTCGGTCGAGTAGTGAAGCTCAGTAGAAGCAGACGACATTTATTAGAAGCAACTCAAGCAACACGTGTGCTGTTGATTTTATTTGCGGTTGTCAAATTTGTTTATTTCCACTTCAGATTTCATTGCCTTGAAAGAAATATAGACTTTTACTTTTGTATGATCAAAAAGCTGTTTGAAATAAAAATAAGGAATTGTAGTCTAACGTGATTATAACCTGCTGTGCAATGTTGGAGTGTTTTTGAGTTTTAAATTAAATGTTTGAATAGTGTTTATCGTTTTCATTGAAATATGGAAGAAAATAAAAGTATTAAATCAATTAAAAAGTGTGCGCGAAAACAAAAGCGCGCCCAACATAGACTTGCCAGGGACATGGATGTTGAATGCTCAGAAACACCAACGCAGGTAAAAATATTTCTGTGGGTGGACAGTACATTCAAGATTTTTACCTTGAATAAATATTAATTTGAATCATGTGCTTCAGTATGTAGCAATATGCAATGCTGGCTTAGTGACTGGACTTCAGAGGGAAATTTTGGAGCAATTCGTTGGAAACTTAGTGCCCAATTTCATTGTGACTATGCCACCAGGAAAATCATACTGTTTTGTTAATTTTTCAACTGCAGTTGATGCACAAGAATTTTACAATAAAGTTCATGGAATTGCGCTAGTGCCAAATCAAAATACAGTTTTTTATTTAATTTTTATTTCCAACAGTAAGTGTCAATTTTTATGAACTGTTTCATTTCATGACTTGAAATTGCACTATATTGTGAACGATATTTTCAGTTCCTGGCATTAAAGAATCATTGGGCAATGATTTACCTCCAGGGCTGAGGCTTGTAACTAACTTTCTTTCTCCAGAAGAAGAGTCTATTTTATTGCAAAGCATCAGTTGGGATGAAGAAGAGGGTAAGAGTTTTTGTAATGTTATTATTGCCCAAAAAATTAAAATAAACTTGAAATATGTTTGTCCTTTTACAGAGGATGCAGAGTCACAGCTGAAACATCGTAAGGTCAAACATTTTGGCTACAAGTTTAGGTACGACAACAATTTAGTGGATGTAGATGATCCCATTGCACCCATCCCAAATAGTTATGAATTTCTACAAAGTTTATTTGCTAAGCATGGCTGTGGAAATTTCAAATATGATCAACTTACAATCAACAGATATTTGCCAGGTCAAGGTACATTTAATTGAAATTCAATTACTCCATTGCCAAGCAATTTTGAATTTGTAATACTAATTTTTAGTTTTTTGAAGGGATCCCACCCCATGTAGACACCCACAGTGTGTTTGAAGATCCAATATTGTCTCTTTCCCTCGGTTCAGCATACGTAATGGACTTTAAGCAGGGAAATAAGAAAGTTGCACTAGATCTGCCTGCAAGATCTTTGTTGATTATGAGCGGAGAATCTCGGTACGCTTGGAGTCACGGTATTTGCCCTCGGCACAATGATAATGTAGAAACAGACAATGGTCTTTCAACTCGCTCACGGGGAACCAGAGTGTCATTTACATTCCGAAAAATTCACCGAGGCGATTGTCAATGTAAATACCCTGAATACTGTGATAGTCGGAAAAAACCCACAAAAGTCACGCCTATAGACAACTCTGTCGCATCTGAACTCGAAAATCTCTATGTACACGACGTGAGTATGGATTGTCAACACTTTCAGTGTTACAGCGTATTTTTTCAACTTTAAAAATGTATCACATTTTTACGCGATACTCAATGAATATATATGACATAGTAAAAAGCTTGGCTGTAAAACATTCCTCAATTATCAACCTTTGAAATGATATATTGTAAAAATAATTTTTGTTCTATTGACATGAAATTTTTTATAAAGTTTGAAAAGTGTATGACGCATTTATGTATCACGCCGTACTTAACGTGTTAAAAAAAAAAAAATAAATTTCTTTCATCAATTCGTAAACTACAGGTTTACGAGGAAATATCGGGTCATTTCAACGAAACCAGGCACAAGCAGTGGCCTAACGTGGCAAAATTCATAAAAGACGTGGAGACTGGTGGACTTTTGTTGGATGTTGGTTGCGGTAATGGGAAATACCTGCAAGGACACACAAACATTTTTAAAGTAAATTTTTGTTTTATTTATTCGTTAACTGTTGTACTTTGTAATAATTTACAAAAAACTTTTTTTATTTTCATTTTAGATGGGCTGTGATCGTAGCACAGGTCTGGTTGAAATATGCCGAAGTAGAGGTTTTCAAATAATGCTCGCCGATTGCCTTCAACTACCGTACAGATCAAATGTTTTAGATGCAGTATTGTGCATCGCAGTCATTCACCATTTGTCAACCAACGAACGCAGAAAACAATCAATTTGTGAGATCATGAGGGTCCTTAGACCAAGTGGCAAAGCACTCATTTACGTTTGGGCCAAGGAACAGAACAAGGATTCCGTGAAATCGACATACTTGAAATTCGGCGCGAGTAAAACGAAAAAGGACGACACGAGCGTCAAGCATGAGATGCAGTATCGTACGACTGAGAATAATTTGACTCTTCCAATTCACGAGAATCGAACAGAATTCACTCATAGCGACATGCTTGTGCCGTGGAAACGAAAAGGTGGTGGAGACTTTTTGCGATTTTATCATGTCTTTGAAGAGGGCGAGTTGGAAAAATTATGCACTAATGTGCCGTCAACCAAAGTACAAAACGTTTACTATGACCAAGGAAACTGGTGTATAGTGCTTGAGAAAACGTAACAATCCGTAACGAAAATTGACTGTAAATGAAAATATTTGATTCCCAATGAAATGTGTACATATGTAAATATATATACCATCACTAAAACAAACTGGCTTGTTTTTTGAAAAGTTTATTTAATCCCTATAAGATATACAAAACAAACGTTTTCATCATAAACTAAGATATTCCCTAAAGTAACACAGGAAATTTTTGTCATGAGATTTTTTTTTAAATATTTATTAATTATCATCATCAATGTATCTGCTTGTCATTATCATCAGTACAATTCATTTTAAACCAGCTATATTATTAAAAATTATGCACATCTGCAAATCAGTATTAAAATATTACAATTTTATATTTTACAGTATTAGTCCTCCAGCTCCCTCCCCCATGAAAACAGGTTTTAGCCTTCTCAATCATTACTATATTTTTTGCACTTTATCGCGTTATTCATTCTTACAGTCGTAATTTTTCCATGAACGTTAAATATTATTAAGGGAGACGAAGAGTTTAATGCTGAAAGTGGTAGAAACGAGCTTATTTTCTTTTTTTTATGACAATTTGCTTTTTTGAAATCAGTCTGATTGCGTAAAGAAGCAGCGCTTCCGGTATATTTTTCTCACATATATAATTATCATAATCATCATCCTGGCAATAAAATCTTGAAGTAATATTGAGCTTGCAGCTCATCAGCATCTTATATAGTTTGCTCTAATCGATGACGATTAGGTAATCTGTACATACTAAGACCTAGGAATGTTAACATTACAAGAAACCACAATAATTTATTATAATACAGCCTGCTGTACACCAGAATGATTTTCATGTAAGGCAGTACGAAGTTTATCGACACACCACCTTGTCGTTTTTCTCCTCCAACGAAAAACGCTTAGTTCAAGTATGTTTTTTTTTCGCGAGTGTTGTTTGAATTTTGAGAAAACACTTAAGTTTGTCGTTTTTAAGAAATATCGTTTTTATTGACAAAAATGAATGTTTGTAAGAAGGGGATATAACGATGGTAAGGGGCAGGGACCTATGATCTCTTTGATTAATCAAATCAAACATAAACAGCGCAGTAAATCGCAATACAATCGAGAACCTATTTGTCAGTCAAATTAAAAAAGAAAGAAAATCCAAATTTTACATTGATTATTTTGTATCGCAATAGACGCTCGATAATAATAGTGATAAAAAAAAGAAAGAATTTTCACAAAATTGAATACAAGTTTCATAAAAACAAGCACTCTATAATCCCCGTTCCAACGATAAACAGCTCATTACATTTGAGAGGAGTGGAATAACAATGATTTACGTTATGTACGCACAACAGTCACCCTTCATCTCACTTTAAATCCCTTTTTTTTACTCGTTTCCTCACATCTGTGCAATACATCGAGAGAATTACTCATTTGCTCATCGGCCGTGGAGCAAACTAAATTTCGAAAAAAATTGGTTTATATTTTTCGTTTTGATTTCAAAGAAAGCTACACTCGGCTTTCTTTTTGCTCGCTAAACCATTCGCAGGCTAATTAAACGCTAGGCTCCATCACGCGCGTTGCACAATGTTAATGCGACTCTGTGTATATATGCAATATACACAGGATCGTATTGTAACGCTCGCGATCGAGATCAAGTCGTACCGTTAGTGGTTTTACACAACATTGATATAAATTACACAGGTACAGCGAGGTGCAGCGTATCGGCACACTCCTCGTTTAGAATCGCAAATAAAATAAAATAATAGTTAAAAAAAACAAGGAAAAAAGGTAAAGCCACTATCTCTCCACCTGCGCGCGATTCACTCAGCCGCCGATCCGAGCATGAGAATTATTTAAAGAATAAGAGGTATACTGTACAAAAAGTCGAGTAATTACAAAAAAAAAACTGCTCCTTTTATCGTTAATCTTATTAATCGCAAACTATGCTGGCACCGAATGAACTGAACTGATAACGTTCCGCGAGCTTTATTCCTTTGGAGGTGCAGGAACGTGCTCCATCGATCAATACATCCATCCCTTCCATTAATCTTTTGTTTTTATTCATTTTTTTTTGTCATTTATCATTACTCATATTAATAACTAAATCAAATGATTTTCATAGTTTTATTACTTTTTTTTGTTAAACATAGAGTGGAGACAAAGTTAGCGATAATTGAGCCCCTGCGCCTTCCACCCCAAGACAGAAAAGTGGGCACCATCTTTCTCTCTCTTATTTTCTCTCTACCTCTCGTCAAATGTTTCATTTTTATTATTTTTTTTTCTTGTTTAATCCTTTCGCTATCTTATGCCACTTTACATGTTTTACTATCAATATGTTAAAATACAAATGTCACTCATACAACTAACGCATCTCCTCTCGCGTAATCATCATTATCATTAATCACTCACACATACAATTTTTTTTTCTTTAAAATAATTATTATAATCGCGGTTGCTGTAGTTGTTGATTCCTCATTTTGTTGTTTAATAATTATTGTGAAAACAGTCTGGGGGGGACTGGTGGTTAGTTATTTGTTCTCCTAGTGGTGTAAGTACGCTCACGCTAAGGTCAATGGTATGTACAGTAGGTGAGGTATGCATCGGGATCAAGGACACGGGGTGATAGATGAGATTTTTGACGTGCGTCCGGCTAATCGTTACTCTCCTTGCTATTCGTCTTCATCTTCCCACTCCTCCTCGCTTTCAGCCTTCTTAGCCACTACTACTGCAGGGGCGCCAACTCCTGGGCCGTCCTTCATCTTCTTTTTGTACGCAGTCATTTCCTGTTGAAAAGAAAAGAAAAAAGAAAAGGCGATCGATTAGCAACGAGAAATTTGTCTTGGTGACTTGGAGTTTGCATGAACAACACTTACTCTTTCGTATCGAGCCTTGTCCTTCTCGGCCATAGCTTCATATTTGCTCTTGAGTTCGGGACTGGCGTCAGACCACCTCTTGCCGAGTTCCTTGGCGATGTCGCCTACACCGTACTCGGGATTCATCATCTTGACCTTGCCACGCTCGTCGTTGCAGAACCAGAAGAATGCCGACCTGAAGAGAGAAAGAGAACGAGCAAGATGGTTATTTCCTCAATCATCACGAAAGAAAAAGACTCTCAAATGACGGATTATTATACTTACAGAGATCGCTTGGGCGCATTGGGGTCCTTGATGTGCTTGCGCTTCTTGCCACGGCCAACCTTCTCGCCTGCAGGAGGTATGTAGCTCTGCATTTCGGTATCATATCTCTTCTTGTCCTTCTCAGCCATCTCATGGAAACGCTTCTTTTCCTTATCGCTCATGGTCTGCAAAAAAGAACAGAACAAAAAAATGTCATCCATCGTTGGTTGTTCACGGAAAAAAACCGCATTATAAAAAAATAAGATGGATATTTTTTTTAAAAAGGGGATAGCGAGGGGCGCGAGGGGTGCCGAGAGAAACACAAAGTTGGCGTATTGATCGCGCGCTTGCGGGGCCGAGCGAGCGAGCGGCGTACCAACGACGAAAAGGGGGGAGGGAGAGAGTCAGGCAGGCAGGCAGGCAAGTAAGCGGGTCGGGCGGCGGGTAAGCGGGGCGATGGGGGGAGGGGGGAAGCGAGCGAACGAGCAAGAGCGCGGCGGAGCCTCGAAAGGACCCTCTCTCCCCCATTTTCACGAGGATATCAATTTTCATCGCTCGCGGGCGGGCCAACGCCGTCGCTGCTACTTCCACCCCTCTGCACTATGTAGCAGCAGCAGCAGCGGCGGTGCTTGCCTCCCCCTCTGATTAAAAAGCCCACCCGAGACGCGCAAGCCAGCGAATTTCCTCACCTGGGCCAAGCATTGTTAACGTAATCCAAGGATTTTCCCGCTCGATGCTAAAACACACGTGGACTTTCTTTTTTTATTTTTTTTTAGACAAGCTCTAATTTCCGGATAGAGAAAACTACAGCGAGATGAGTCGGTAATGACGGTGGGAAACAATCGGCGAGGCGTCGCGAAAAATTATGCTCGCCTCTAGAGAGAAAAGGGGAATTTGCTTCCCCCTCTCCCCTCTCTCTCGTTTCTCGGCGGCGGCGATGCGGCGCCGAGGGGGAAAATCGAATGCTTCGCCGGCGCGCTGACGTTTATTAAAAAAGGGGGGAGGGAAGAGAGCTTCGGAGCTATAGCGCGCGCGCCGCGGAAAATTATCCTCCTTCTCGGGACGCTCTCGGGATAATTGGATCCCTCGTTTGCGATATTTTTGGGACGATGCATCATTGAACAATCTTTGCACTTGACATTCGCGATTCTGGAATTTATCAGACAATCAAACGGTTCAGTGATTAACGTGATTAAGTTTGCTTTTTTGCAATATCCATGTTCTTCGTGGTGATCGATTTGAAAAGAAAAAAAATTTCACCTTCCTGCGCGCAACTCTCCCGTGTCATCCGATAGCGCGAGCGAGCATTTATCGGCTTTATTGCCGGAAGTCGAGAAATCGCTGGCTCTGTCGTTTTTATTTATATTATTTCGTTGGTGCTCTCGATGGACATTTTCGAATGTTGTTCTTGGGACACGCGTTATCAAAATGATTTTTTGTGCGGTTGCCTCGAAGATAGTGTGCGCGCGCGCGCGCGACGTAATATCGTCAATTAATTTGACTTTGAAGGCTTTTCAAGTTGACTACTCTCTCGAGCACGGGATAGTTTGTAGTTTGTGTTTACACGCTCGTTGCGTCGCGTGTGTGCGAGCACAAGTCGTCAAAGAACCAAGCTAAATTGGCTCTCGCTCAAAGATTACAAATTTTCAAAAATATTCATTACATCTTTGTTACTTTTTTTTGTCATCGTCAGCGGCGAAAAAGCTTCTAGTTTTTTTTTCGGGCGATCAATCCATCATTTTTGCAAAATTAATCACTTGGAGCGCGAGAAAACGCACACGAAGATTTATTACATAAGAAGCGAGTTTCTTGTTTATAAATTGATAATCGCTCAAGTAAAAAAAAAACACGACGTTGCCGAGTTTTTGCGCGTGGCGCGCGATAATTAGAAATGAAATGTAGGAAATAAAAGTGACACTGACCTTCCACCTGAGAGCGCATTTTTTGGAGAATTCCTGGAAGACGATGTTCTCGTCGGGATGCTTCTTCTTGTGTTCCTGGCGGCAGGTTTGTACGAAGAAGGCGTACGCGGTCATGCGTCCCCTGGGCTTGGTGTTCTTAGCGGCGCGCTTGTCCTGTTGGAGAGCCGCGTTATTTTGTTGAAGGTTATTTTGATGATGCATCTGCTGCTGTATCTGATGCTGAAAAAATCGAAAAGACACACACATTGGGGACCCACGCTGCTAATCTCCAACTCGACCTAACGTTACCAAAGCTCTCTGACACATCACAATCAACCTCTTTCTTTGCTTCTCTCTGCCTCGGCGGGGCCTATCGGCCAGACAGCGAGGAATTTCAGAAAAAAAAATAACCGAAAAAAAAAAACGCGCTCGTAAAAATCCGGCAATTTCGGTTGCGAAGGAGCGCAGAGCGCGTAACCTTCGGAAACGGGCCAATTACGCGTGCCGAGTCACTGACACCGCCGTGGAGAACGCGCGTTGCTTGCGGGAGAGAAATTAAAAAAAAAAATTAAAGCCACGGATTAATTTTCCACAACCTTGACTTTTCCATGTTGGCGATGATTCGTATCAAAACTGATTGCCACGCCAATTAATTGTCTTGCTTTTTTTTTTGTTTCACGAGCCCAACACGAGCTGGCGGTACACCGTTATGAAACGTATCGAAATGTGAAAGTCCCCATACATCCTCGAACCTTGGCTATTTCGCACTTGGCGAACAAAAAAAAAAGCAGAAAAAATTAATTCGAAGAAACATTGTTAAGTTAGAGTAGGAGCGAGGAGGAGGGCAATTTCCGAGTAAAACGCGTAAAAACTTTCCGAGGGGGCGGGAGGGGGGAGGGAGGCACAGCCGTGCGAGGGGAACGGGATGGGAGGGAAGGGGGGAGGGTAATATAACCGCGCTTAAAAATCGCTGCCCCGAAAACGCCGGCGAGGCTATAGACGACGTAGCGAGCGGCGCTGAGCGCGAGGCACAATCAATAGCCGCCCCGCTGCACCTATAGCCTCTCCGCTCCACACACGCACACACAGCCACACACACACACACACTCTCTTCAACAGAAAATTCAGAGACGAAAAATCTTTTAACTCCCACGAAAACAACCCAGAAGAACGCAGCGATTCGACACCAGGTCGTCACGAGAATGAAAATTTCTGCAAAGGAGTAAACAATCGATCGGCGACTCCTCGCGTGTTTACTACGTTCGGTATTTTTATATTATTTTCGCTCGCTTGCGCTCTCTCTCTCCCTCTTTCTCGCGGCAGCGAGACGACGGCGGACACACAAAATGGACGCACGTGAAAGTAACCTTGCACGTGGACAGAAGCACAGAGAGACAAACAGAGAGATACATGTATGTGTGGATGTACAGAGCTGTATAGGTATTCACATATGTATGTGGAGTAAGTAAGTATGTAAAAAAAAGGAGCCTGCTGGTACGGCCGCTGCTGGAATACTAACTAACAAACTAACCGGCGACATGATGGTTGGCGTGGAGGTCTGGGTGGTGATGGAGGCGAGATGCTGGCCCTGCTGCAGCTGATGCTGGTGCATACTGTTCTGCTGGTCTTGCATGACCTGCGCCGGGTACCACCACTGCACGGCGCCGGGCTGCGACGGGGCGCTGACCGGCACGCCGGTCCTGTAGTCGTAGCCCTTGGGCACCGGACTGCTGGCGGCCTGTTGGGCCTGTTGGTGCTGGTGCTGCTGCTGGTGCTGCTGCTGCGTCGCGCCCGTGGTCGCGGGATTCTGGAAGCTCGAGGCCATCTTGTAGGAGAATAGCTGCTGCTGCGTCGTCGCCGCGGCCGTGCTCCTGACGATGTCCTGGTGGTGCTGCTGGTTCAGCTGCTGCTGCTGCTGCGCCTGTTGCTGCTGGTTGAGCATGTGTTGGTGCAGGTTCTGCGCGGCCTGCTGCTGCTGTTGCTGCTGCTGGGCCGCGGCGACGGCGGCCTGCTGCTGCGCCGCCGCGACGGCTTGCTGGTGCGCCTGCTGCACGACCTGCTGCTGCTGCTGCTCGGTCATGTTGGACGGCCACCACGAGGTGTTACCGTCGGGTGGTCGCTGCTGCTGCTGCTGGTCTTGCTGGGGCGGCCAGCCGGCGGCCGCCACTCGATGATGCTCCGACATGTCGTGTCGGGAGCTGCGGGCCGAGGTCGTCGGGCGCACACGCACACACGGAACAGTCAGCGCGCGCACGAGACGAGAGTCAGTCTTCGTCGCAGTTTCTCCTCATTCGTGCCCCCGCTGGTCCTTTGTGCAGGGCAGCTGACAACTCTTCTTGAACGACGGCCACCACCACACCACGGTACCTCCAAGCCCTCGCTGCTGCTGCTTCTTCTTCCTCCTCGTATCTTGACTTCCTTCCGTCGATGACACGCGCGCCCCTTGGCGCTCGTCTACACTAGGCACACACTATCCCTCGGGCAACACGCGCGCGCGTTCGGTACTACTCGTTCTCTCTCTCTCTCTCTTTCTCTCTCTCTCACTTCTACACACAACAAAATGTCGGTGGCGGCGCTCTCGCTCTCGGCGGAGGACGCCGCGCTGTGTCTCTCTCGCTCGCGCTTGTGCGCCTCTTGATCGGGACGACGGGCGTAGCTGGCGATGCTGGCACGGCCCGCGATATCAACACTTGCACTAGACAACCGCGGCTCCACGTACGTTACGTAGGCGAGGTTGACTCGCTCTTGCTCACTAGCACTGCGCGGTTGCTGCTGCTGCCGCTATGCCGCCGCCGCTTGCTTCTGGTCGTCGGCTCTCAAACGCTACTTGCCGTTCTCTCTCTCTGCGTTACGCTGCCGCCGCCTGCCTAGCCGTGCAGCCTGTGCTGGCGTGCTAGTCTATGCTGGCTGGCTCTCTCTCTCTTTCTCTCTCTTGCTCGTTGGCTGGCTATGTGTGTGCGTGCATGCGCGCAACCGAGTGAGAGAGAAAGAGCGAGAGGGGAGGGCCTTTCGTCCGTCGCACTATCTCGCTCGCACTCGTTGCCCAACATCGGCGGCTTTTCCGTCTCGCTCGCTCGACGCGCCTGCGCTCGTGCGCGTTCCTTCTCCCTCTTCTTCTTCTGCGCGCGCGCAGGCTAACGCCACGCCGCCAAGCGTCGTTATACACTCTGTCTCTCTCTCGCTCTTTCTCTCTTTCTTGTGCCCCCTCGATTGAATTTTTTTTTCTCGAGGAAAATCGCCTTGATTTTTCCGCGAAAATTTGGAAAAACAAGCGTACGCTGAGTGGGCAAACGATCGCTGTCGCAGTGTAGAGAAACAGCGCGCAAGAAGAAGCATTGCTTGGCGGTGTGTGTGTAGCGACGAGCAGAGCAGAAGCGGCGTTGCCGAGGCATGAAGCCAGCCGGCCGTTCACAAAGGAGAAGTCGCTGGGGCCGACCAATCGGCCCGCCGGGCGAGGCTCGCCCCGATGGCGGGAGAGCGTCCGAGCCAGCAAAGAGGCAACGCCGCACCACACGCTTTGCCTCGCGTCCCTTTCTCTCTTGCTGCTGCTCGTTCGTTCGTTCGTTCTTCTCTGTATGTGTGTACGTGTTCGTTATATATGCTCGCTGGCTTGCTTGCTTGCTCGCGCTGGCGAGAACCCTTCTCTACCCTTGAAACTCGAGGTCAACTTTTAGGCGCTAAAAAACGCCAAGCAGGTTTTTCGTTGAGAGTGCGAGAGAGATAGAGAGAGAGAGAGAGCGACAGATAGCATTTTGCCGCTGCTTGTGAAAACTCCGCCATTTCCCAAGCGATCGTGAGGCATGCGCGCATTTCCCGCGCATTTTTACAACGCCGCCCCCACTCTCACTTTTTCTCACGCGCGCCAGCGCCGTATAGCCGTTGCTGCTGCCGCCGAGGAGATATATCCCTTTGTTTTCAGAAACTCGCGGCGATACTCCATTTGCTTTTGTTCGTTCGCTCTCTCTCTCACTCTCTCTTCTGTCCTTTTTTTTCGCATTCCTTCGTAGCACGGAGAGCAGCGTCCGTTTCATGATTTCGGTGGAAAGCTCCCATAGCCACGATTGCGCAACGCTTACGCAATACGATAGCTTTTTCGTATATCCTGTTACCGATGCGCAGATTCTCTCTCGAGGAGGAGAAAAACACAGGTAGGTTGGTTTTTCAGACAAGAACGTGAAGAATGAAACAAAGAGCAA
The DNA here is from genome assembly GCA_035047105.1 of Galeopsomyia nigrocyanea. NCBI lineage: Eukaryota > Metazoa > Arthropoda > Insecta > Hymenoptera > Eulophidae > Galeopsomyia > Galeopsomyia nigrocyanea. Next base: position 9,204,076 of record JAWWMK010000021.1, on the reverse strand, counting down.
TGAAGGAGCAAATTTGATCGTATTATTCGTGGCCAAAGTAACACGGAGTAATGCCTCTATTTTTGCGCATGCACGCTTGAACGCGGCAAATCAATTTGGCGCATTATATTGAAAAACCTAGAGATATAGCAGAGAATCTATGTAAACTCGAGAGGAAAGCAACGACAAGTAAATTTTATAATTTTATTTTATGCTTGCAATAACAAACGAGAGGATAAAGTGCTCTGGGCCCTCTCGTCGCTGATAACCGCGAATAGCGCGTACGAAAGAGAGAGAGGAGGCGAGAACCGGGTTCGGGTCAATAAGACGTGAAGGGGAGAGAGAGAGAGAGAATTGGCGCTTGGGAGCTGCGCGCGGCGCGGCGGCGGCATTCCCAGGGCTAGCCAGCGGCAGCAGCCAGGCCAGCTAACGAACGAATCGAACGCCGCACGCTGTAGACAAGGACGCACGATATTAGAGAAAGAGAGAACGAGGGAGGTAGAAGGACGACAAATATTATCGGGTAAAAAGTCCTTCTCTATTTCTCTGCGATCGTCGTGTAATAGAACATATTTTTTTTTCATTTTTTTTCTAAATTAAAAAAAAATGAAAAAATGTTCAGGACAGAGTGGGTAGACATTTTGTTTGTGGAATTCGGAGATTTTTTGTTCGCTTTTCGATTTACGCAAATACGCTGGGGAACTCACGCTAGTTGCAGGAGTTTTAAATTCTTGGAATAACTTGAGGGCTAGTAATTTTTCTGCTCTGAGAATGGCGGAAAGATGTAATGAGAAAATCCATATTATAACCTTGCGAGAATCCCCGTAGTTAAATTTCAGAGAGACCGTTTTACGATGCAGAAAAATAAAAAGTAAAATAAAATGAAAAGTAAATGACGCATACTGGAGAAATAATCTCTATAGTCCCCTGTCAAATCAAAATCAAATCCGCAGTAAAATATCGAGACTTTCTTTTACTACAAGATGAAGCGGGTAAAAAGAATTTCCAGACTGAAAAATTTCCGAAAAACCCAACAAAAAAAAAGACAAGAAAAAAAAAAGGCGCGCTGCCACACCTATAGTCGAATGTGCCGCAGGTAAAGCTGCCCGTCGGGATCCCCTTCTGTTCGTTGTTAGTGTGTTCCCCTCCTCGCTTCAAAATCATATGGCGTAACGATGGCTTGGGGTGCACCGGCTGCAACGACTCGCACAGAAATGCGCGGGAAACGGTTGGCGTATATACGCCGTCGTTTTCCACGCGTGAGATAGTTTTCCACGATTACACTAGGGGGACGACGAATGCTCTTTTTCGGGGGACAATGTACGATGCTAAATCGCGATTACGCTTTGTGCCTGTAGTTTATTAGGGCTGCCAGGCTCGACGAGGGTGACTTTACTTTACGCTGTCTTACTTATTGGTCACTGGTAATGAAATAATTCTGGCAAATTGAATAATTAATGTTCCTTCTCTTTTTCATCAAACAGACTGCGGTAGGTAACCGACAATAAATACTTTAACGTTATATACGAAAAACATTTTTGACATTAAACGATATTTGATAAGAGCTTCGGTAAATAATCGGTATTGCGTTGTACATAATAACAAATAGTTATTGTGCATGAGTTGGGTTTACTACGTTAGATATTATTATGAAAAAATATTTCTCAGGCCTAAAATACAATTAATTATAATGTTCTAGACGTTGTAAATTCGATATTATGAAAAACATTCTCAACATTCAACAATATTTGACGAGCTTTGGTAAATATTAAATTGTATATTGTATGTACATGAAAAATGGGACATAAATGGTGTCTTCTCGATTTCATCAGTTATACAGCAGATAATGTGAATTGCATTGTAATTGGTGTTTCAGAATACATGTAATTCAGCACTTTTTATGTTTGGTATTAAAAAAAAAGAAGTGTAAATATTAATTGAATGTAGCTTTTTGTGTTACAAATAATGATCAATGGTACTATTAAACTACTATTATTCAAAATGTACAACACTCGTAGCATAAGTAAGAAATACAAATTTTATCTGAAACACATAAAACCAACTAGGTCCATTTCCACTATGTACTTAAATGACATAACAATGCACATAATTGTTCACAACTATTGTAGATTGTCGACAGTCAATAGACATATCTGTCTGCAATACAGCTACATGCGTAGCTTGGAGATTCATATGTGGATGCGTTCGGTATGCTGAATTTCATGTATTCTAAAAAAAAACAAAACCAAATGCATGTGCATTTCAAAATTGTATGACTTACCTCCATGGTTGTATAGATATCAACGTGATACTGCAACAAAGCAAGTAACGCCTAGGCAAGAACTTTATCGCTGTGTACTAGTGACACAGCTCAAGTTCTTCCGGGTGCTCGTCGTGTTGCTACAGGGAGCTGGATACCTGGAAACAAAAACATAAAATTTTATGAATGACCAAGTCAACACAAACAGCTCTTTTTTATTCAACAACCTATCGTTATTCGCTATTAATTCCTAATTAGCCGTAATAGAGAGCGGAGCATTGTGTGCGCGGAATTTTCGAGGATTAAGCTTTACACCTGCGTTAAAGCCAGCAGACACGAGCAAAGGAAATATATGTGTCGATGATGCCTCATTAGCGTATGCACCGCATCGCCGGTAAAACTGGTATATTATGCTGATTTGCGTTAATCGAGGGGTCGACTCCGGCTCGACGACGAAAGCTGGATTTCAATTGAAGTGGACTATATTTTCTTATTGTTGTGACCTGAGCGACAGGTGCTTTTTTTCCGCGTGGAGATGTTTACTTCGGTATTCAGTTGTCTCATTTGAGTGACGGCGACAGAGAGCCCACAGGTGTATTCATTGATTTTGGAGCAACTTTCATTATTCTTTTTCTTATTGTTGTTTGAAGGAAAATTAGAACTGATGTAACATATAGAAATCAGCTGAAAGCACTAATCTTTAAAAAAACAATGTTGCTCCAAAATGTATTTCGGAGCACAGTGTAATTCAATAGAATAACAACAAGAAGGGAAAACCGGTTGGTTTGTGCAAAAAAAAGAAGCAGAATGCAACCGAGAGGGAGCGAGACGCAGCGAAAGTTATAAACAAAAATCATTAAAGCAGCATCGAGTGACGCACAGCGCGTGCTCGTACTCTAGGGCAGCAATGGCTCTCAGCAAAAAGAGAAGAAAGACAGTCCGGAATTTTGCAGACGATTGCATCTGGCGGCCATGCTAGATATTTTTATTTTCTCTCCCTGTCTTTCCTCGTCGGAGTTGTCGCACTCGGGTAGCAACGAAATTCGTCAGAAAAATACGAAGCGACGCAGTAGAACCTACAGTAAAAGCAGACATTTTGGCCAGAGCAGCAGCAGCCAGCAGCAAAACGGTGGCGGCTCTATCGACGCAGCGAGTAGAAAAAAGGGGGAGCAGAAAGCAGCACGAAGAGAGAGGGAGCCAGCTCTCGGTGCGGTGCAATCGAAGCAAAGCGCGCGCGCGCGAGCGAGCGAGAGACAGAAAGAGAGAGACCAGAGCTGAGCATATATGCACACGGCGCCGCTCTGCAGGCAGTTACGTACAACGAACATGTCGCCCGTACATTGATTGCATTCCCACCATTTTACATTAGCAACAAAGCCAAATGGTCTTAATCGTCGTATTCCTTGGTATTTCGATCACTCACGCGTAACAATGGTTTCACTCGAACAGCTGCTGCTGCTGCTGCTGCTGCTGCTGCTGCTGCTGCTCGTCGTCACATGCACGCGAGAGCGAGCACACACAACAAACAATCTACGAAAGCGCGGGCGCGGGAGCAGAGTTTTGGGCTGATTAGCAGGTGAGGAACGAGAAGAGATAGAGGTATCGTTGGCACGTGCACTGACAGCAGCCTAAAATGGCGACAAAAGGCCAGAGAGAATATTCAATGAACAATGAAACGAAACAAACGACCGAGGCAAGAGCGCGAAATAGCAAGACACTTGCACTGCTGTGTGGGAGTCCCTCGGCGAAAGTTAGCAGACGGCGGCGCTCTTGTTGGGCAGCTCGGAGCGTTGAGGTTAGAAAAGCTCGACGAAAAACGGAGACGGAATAGAATGGAGCTGGCGCGACTTACGTGATGTGTCGACGAGTAGAATGCTTGCTATAGCACTGCACTGCTCGCTCGGCTGGTACGTGCTTTTGGCTTGGCTACACAGTACAGTATTGCAGGCAGGCAGGCAAGCAGGCGGGTAGGCAGGCAGGCAGCAGGAGCGCGCGGCGGTAGCGGTAAAGCGACGCACATAGAGGAAGACGCTTACGTGTAAACACGAGTGATGCACGACTCTCGCTCTCTCCCCTCTCTCTCTCTCTCCCAGCTGCCGCCACTCTGCACTCGCACACATACACTCTCTCTCTCTCTCTCTCTCTCGTGCGCGCGAGCAAGCGATGCCAAGCTACCTACTCCAGCGCTGCCGCTGCTGCTGCCTCTGCCGCTTGCTTGCTTGGCTTCGCAACGGGATACGTCTCTCTTTTCTTTCTCCCACGCTGTCCCGATCTATTTTCTCGAGTGCGTGAGGCAGCAGCAGCCTCTATACTTCTTCATTCCCCTCCTCCCCTAACCATCAACCCACCTAGCTAAGCTCTGCGAGGTTGAGAGAGCGAGAAACCGCGAGCGAGCCTCTTGGCGGGCAAGCTTGCAAGCTTGTCAGGCACGGGCCTACAACTGATCCTGAGCAGTAACAATAACAATGACGCGCTACATTATGCAACTATATCGCGATACTCGGTCGTCGTTGTCGTCGACGACGACGAGCATCGATCGAACAACCGGACAACGGAGCACAGTTGGTACGCATCGCATCGATCGAGAATGGGGCAGCGTCAGGGACGCGCTTTTGACAAGTAGCCGCCGTCGAGCCGAACGCGCGCGCGGTCGCGGGCAAAAAAAGAATCTTGAAAGCTCGACTGTTCCAACTGTTGACGCCAAGCCATCACTTAAACTGCCCCTCAATTTTATTCTGGAACGTCTTTTGAGACTCGTCGTACCCGGAAACTCGACGCTATCCGTGGAAAACAAAGCCGAACGAACGAACGACCGGCACGCGCGCGCGCGTCTAAAACCTACGCTACCTACGTTGGCTTACCGCCGCCGCGTCGTTTTTTCGCTCTCACTCTCTTTCTCTCTCTCACTCGCTTGCTCGTTGGCTCACTCACTCGGTTTACGGCAGCGAGGAACGAGTTTCCTCGTACGTGCACAAGCCGACATTTTTACGGACAAAAAGCGGATTGCATCGCGAAGCATTGAGAGCGTCGGGAAAAATGGACGACCACGCCAAGTGAGTCAGTGAGAGGCTGCTGCGGCTGCTGTAGCTGCTTCTACTCGAGAGTAAAGAAAAAAATGGCGAGTAAATAATTGAATGACGCCGCGGCCGCAGAGAGCGACCGAAATGGAATCGCTCTTTCTTCGCATCGCGTATCTCTCTCTGTCTCTTCGTGCCTCTGGCTCTCGCTCTGCGTGTGTGCGTTGGCTGGTTGGCTCTCTCTCTCTCTCTTTCTCTGTCTCTGTCTCTCTCACTGTCGAAAGCCCCGCGCGATGCGCGCGCGCCGATAGACGATGCACAGCACACACTCGTCCGCCGACTCCACTCTCGAATATATGTATGTGTATATATTTTTTTCTCTCCTCTCGACTCCGATCACGGCATTTTTTTTCTCGATTTTACGGCCGCGTTCTGCCCGACGAATGCCATCTTTTCCTCGGTGGCTATCTGCGTCTCTCCGTCTCGGTCTATCGCTGGGGTTTTGCGCGTTATTAGCCGCGGCAGTGCGGATATCTGGCCGTACAGCCAAGTGGCTGGTAAAGGCGCGGCGCTATACTCGGCAGCAGCGGAACGGCGGGCTGTCACGGAGAGATAGGTGCCGGCAGCGGCAGGGAGATGGGTACGAACGAACGGGCACGGCCGCAGCACACATAGAAGTTGGCGCGCGTCGCGAAGCGCGTTGGAAAATTCGGAAAAATACGAAAAATGGCTTACCTCTGGTCTCGTCAGCAAAAACAGCAGTAGTCGTCCACTCGGTAGACACTGGCTCTCTGCACTGCCAGTCTCTCTGCGTGTCGTGTCTGTCTGTCTCTCTGGCTCTCGACTCGGCTCTGTGTTTTTCTCTCTCGCTCGCTCTGCTTGGGTAGTGCTATGCTGTGCAGCCTGGCTCAACTCTCGCAACAAGGCTCTGCCTCTGCTGTGCTGTGCTACGCTGCGCTGTGCTGTGCTTGCTATGCTGCTGAGTGCTGCTGCTGCTGCTCGATCGCTCCGTCTCTGTCCGACTCGTGGCGTTCTGTATGGGGGGCTCGCTCTGTCTCTCTTGCACTCGTTGGCTCGGCAAGGATCTCCTCGCTTTGGCTGTAGTAGGTAGTAGGTAGCTGCTGTTCTGTTGGCCTGGCCTGGCTGCGCGAGAGCTGCGGCTCGTTCGATGCTGGCCGTGAGTGCGAGAGAGACGGGTAGATTCGCTGCCACTTATGCTGCGGCATATGGAGAGCTGGCGCGAGCGCGCCGTCCTTGTCTGGCCAACGCGACGGGGAAAACCTCGGCTGCCCATTGGCCCATTTCAGATAAGCCGCAAAAACCAGGCCAATCAGCGCCCACCTTTTACCGTTTTCGTGCGTTTCTTTTTACCCCCACTCCCGAAGCCCGCGGCTCTCTGGCTGCCTGCCTCGCTGCCTGCCTGCCTGCTTGCTTGCTTGGCTATATGGCTGTCCGCTATAATGCTTACGCTGCTGCGATCGTTTCAGCGTTCCACGCTATGCTATATGCTTATGTGCCGCGTATAGCCTGCCATTTGCCGCTGCCGCTACACGCAATGTCTGCTGCTACATCAAGCGAAAAAGGCGGGAAAACCATTATACCTAGCAGCTCAATACGGGAAGCCGTTTTGCTCGCTGCGCCTATGCGCCCTCCGGCTATTCTTTCCTTGCTTGCGCGCGCGTCTATTACCTATTCTCTCTTTCTATCTCATGCGCATCATTATTGCTCCTTTAAAAACTTCTTTTCTCTGCTGTGCTTTCGCTCGCTTAGCTGCATCGACGCTACTTGCTGCTGCTGCTGCTGCTGCAAATGGAACGATGATTAACATTGTTTTGAAAGCACGTATAAATAACGCCTTCAGCGTCACATTATTATTTTGGAGCAGGCCTCGCTCCAAAACGCAAACTCGAGCTACTGCCAGAGGGGGTCGCTCGGATCAGTACCATCAAATACATCAACACAACACGCCGAAATTTACCTTTACATACTTTGCTAATGCCTCGGCTAATGCTCTGCATTTGCGGCGTTTTTGCACTCTTACCTGATGACACCAGCTGTCAGCTATAGCCAAAATGATGTTACGTCCTGGCAATACACTTTGTTGCTCTTTCTCGACTTTCTCTCTCGTGCGAGCATCGATTGTGTTGTTGTTGTTTTGCCCGAGGGGGTGCACGCGTGCTCGAGAGGGGCTTGTTTCTGGAACGAATGGGTAATCGATCAAATGGCTTTCGGACGTTTCACATAGATTACTTTGAGGTTGTTTGACGTGATTTTGAGTAATTAGGCGTGAATCATTCGCGGTAGTTTGGATGATTGCGTTGTGACTAAATTAGCTGATCCTTTGAATTTTAAAAATGATTTGGTATATGGACTAGATGAGGATGCACAAAATTTTTCTTTACTATTAGAAAAATCTTTTAAAATAATTGCGTGAATTTGCTAATATTTGAAATTTTAAATGTGCAGAATTTGAGGAAAACTGTCGATCTTTACCGCACAAAGCTTCTCTATTCGCTTTCGATACAACACAAAGTGAAGGTTGACTTTTTCTCCAATCGAATAATCTTTTAATAACTTTTCAATTGAGAGGTAAAAAAACTATGGCATATTGATAAGTTATCATGTATACCTACCAAATATTCCTTCAACTTTAATAGCTCTAAATTACAGTCAATCAAGTATTTGTCTAGAGCTTTACGTGTTGAGGTTGATGTGCGACTGTCAATAGAGCTATTAAAGTTTTGTACAACCTCATTTAAGCTGCCATCAAATAAATAAACGTGTCTAATGAGCTTTAACGTTCGTCGTTAAAATACGCCACTATCTTCTCGAAAAAAAAAAAATACTGAAGGTAACAAAATTCATTGAAATTCAAATATAAAGTTGAATTATTTGTCTATTTTACTATACAAGACTACAAAGCTACTGTTTAGTGTTTACAAAAGTCGTCAAGCGTGTATCAACTGTTTCAAGCGTATGAATGCGTTGTTTTCCAATCAGCTGGTCTAGAAAGCATATGATAAGAGTGACAAACAAACCGCGAAACAGTAGGTTAACCTCAAAACGACTGCTGCGGTCCGTTGAATCTACAGATTTGCGCGGTAAATAACCGGATGCAGCTCTATTTGCATATCGAAATAAATTGTGGGCTGCCATTAAGTTGGAATAACTAATAATAGACGAAATAATCTTAGCCGCGATAGCATTCAAACTCGCTGTTGCCAACAAAGCGGTGAGAGCCAATGAAGGTTGCCAGGCCTGATTCCTCTCCCCTCGCGATTCATTGTCTCTTTCCAATGAGTATTCAGCCCAGCTGTTTCTCTCTCGCTCACACCCCGCGAGAGGCATATACGTTTTGGAACAGCGAACAGCAGCGAGCAACTGAGAGAGCCGGAATTTCATCGCCGAACTGCGCTCGTATCCTACGTACTTGTTTTATACGCGCTTTGCTTGACACATATGCGCTTGCCTGCTGACCGTGTGCGCATCTCCTTTCCGAGATTTTCCATCGAAAGTTCGCCGGGTAGTGCGTCTCGATAAAAGTCGCGGTGGTAGTCTCGTCGAACAGACGAGCCGGCGAATTCGCGAGGAAGCCCCGCGGGCCCGCGGAGAGCGGATAATAATCGGACACAAGTTTGGAGTGAGCGACTTTGAGTGAGAAATATGCAGCGAAGCCGGGGAAAGTAGTGTGGAAAAGTGGCAGCTACTGTGGATGGCAGCAGGTGAAAAAGCAGCGTGGTGCGGGACCGCTTTTTTGTACGCCTCTTCGACTGCGAAAGCAGCCACTACAAGCAGCACAACGTCGTCCAGCACGGCATCGATAGCGAGTACACTAGCTGCGGTTTCGGCAGTCAGTGCTATCAGCAGGATGAACGGCTTCAGCACGGGCGAGGAGGACTCGCGAGGGGCCGCCGATCAGATCTGCAGCCTCGTCGACGAGGGCGTCAGATGTGCCAGGCAGGCGGGCAACGCGTCTTACAGCAAGAGAATACAAAAGACCGTCACCCAGAGGAGGCTCAAGCTCAACCTTGACAGCATGGTACGCTCCTATACCTTCCTTCCCTCCTTCCTTTTTTATTTCGTATTACGTCTTACATGCGAGATCTAGAATGCTTACGAGCTGGCCCATCGCGAGGCTCTCTTTGTTTTGATAATGCGCCAATTTTTCTCTCATGCTCGGCACTTCGTCGTCCACGCACTGTTGTATACTGTCCTTGATTGAATAAAAATTTTATTCTTACAATTCGCATGTGATAGATTAGCGCCGAGTGCGCTGATTTCCGCTGTACAAGTAGTATTACGTTTTTTGTTCTTTTTTCGTACACAGGCAAGGCACATATACATGTGTGATTATCACAAGCAAGTAATTCAGTCTGCCCGCACAAAACAACAGCAACAAAGGAGGCGAAAAGAGTCAGATGATGACTCTGGAGAGACAGATCAGGATCTGCCAGAGGTTGACCTATATCAACTGCATGCTGGTACACTCAGGAGATATAAACGCCACTACAAACTACAAACAAAACCAGGCTTGAACAAAGCTCAATTGGCTGATGTAAATATCGAATCATTTTTACTTTCAGTTAGCTACTGAAGCTAATTGTAGCACTTTTTTTATTGACTATCAATAATTATTTTGCAGATTCTCACAAAGCATTTTAAAACTATACCAATTGTTGAGAAAGACACGCTAAGTTTCTTCTTCTACACAGTAAAAACTAACGCAAACAAGCTGGATCAGAAGAATGGTCTGAGTAATGATACAACGTAGCCTAGGATTTAGTATAGTGTGTCACTTTAACTGTCATTTATTTAGTGAGATAAAAAAATTTATATTTGGCTTTTTACATGTTGATAAGAGTAGATTATTTTGTAAAAGTATGTGTAAACTATAATGATAGAGTTATTTTGTGTCTTAGATATGTCTTTCACTCTAAAAGTACTGATAAAACTATTTCAAATGACAATATGTTTTAATAAAATTATGTTAATATTTTAATGAATATCTAATGTGATTGTACAAATACTTACATTTACTTCTAAAAAGAATCCCTTGTGACAAGTCTTGTTTTGACAAAACTTGTGTACTCTTATTCTCTGTCTCCAATTAGATTCATAAAATTAATTAAGTGCAATTTATAAGTACTATATCATAATAAAATTAAAGATTTATTTATTTACCTATATCAAGAATTGTTTTTCTACGACGTCTCTTCAGTGGATTCCACGTCATCAATTTCACCTACATTATCACTATGATGATTGAATTTATTTCTGAAAGAGTGATGCAAGTCCGCCTTTCATTAATTTGATTTCACATATAGAACTTATTTTTTCTAAATTGAGTTATTTAAATAGTTAAATATTTTAGAAACTTTTGCGAGCCGAGCGGGTATTTCAGAAAGGCAACGCGAAGTTCTACCCCGAAAAAAACACTAGAGTGTTTCTTTGAACTTGTTAGCGAAAAAGGAACTAGAAATAAAATTTTGAATTATTTCGGAGTAACATCAAAAAAGAGGGGAGGAAGCCCCTGCCAACGCCTCCTCCAGTGAAATACTTCCAATTTTTATTATAAGTTGACGGGGGCCTCCTCACCTCTTTTTTAAATTACGAAAAAAGTGGTTTTTTTCGGGATAGAATATCGCGTTGCCTTTCTGAAATACCCGCTCGGCTCGTAACAAAACACACCCGGTCACACTTTATTAAATTACGTCAAATGATATAGGTATTAGTTCGTCACTCGGCTGACTCGGCTGCCGAGCGCCGAGCGGCGTGGCGGTTTTCAGCAGTTTTCAGCAGTTTTGTATCTATCAACAACTTGATCGACCGCTAATGCCTTGTCTACACCTAGACTTTATCAGAGACTATGTTAAAGCGAGTATTAAGTGTAGCTGGGAACAATTCCTTAAAGTTTGATATGAATATAGTCGATAGATATTAAAATTTTATAAAAGCAGTGTCG
>JAWWMK010000021.1:9131162-9192758 GCA_035047105.1 Galeopsomyia nigrocyanea | reverse complement strand
TTTGCCACAAGTCGCGCGACGAGCAGTGGCCCCGGGAATTTAGCATGGGCCGATCCCCGGGCGTAAACTGCACAGGCTCCCTTGAGCTGCAAAGTCGTTTGCCACAAGTCGCGCGACGAGCAGTGGCCCCGCGAATTTAGCATGGGCCGATACCCGGGCGTAAACTGCACAGACTGGCTCAACTCCAAAGTGTTTTGCCAGTCGTCGCGAGATGAACCGTGGCCCCGGCAATGTAGCAGAGGCCGGTCCCCCAGCGGGAAATGCATAGGATCCAAGCAATTTAGAGAGACACGAATAGGTGAAGATTCACAGTGTACATAAAAATATGATTTGCCTTCTTTACGCGACGCAAACACTGTTTGTAAAGACTCGCAATATTCACACAACACAAGAGAAAATGCATCATTTGTTTGCAACTGATGTATGAAGAAACGCGAGGTGCATACTAATTTATTTCGCGAATAGACTTTTATATACACAGTGATATATTACCCATAAAATTGATTGCGGTGTAAAGTCTATTATCATCATCTCTACCTACTCTATTTCAGTGGTTCGTCTGGCTAGTTAATATAGACTTCAAAACAAATATAAGTAGAGGTGAGCAGTTGCAAATCGAGACAGCCGTAACAGTGAACTGAATTGAAAGCTTGCAGGTTTTTGGTCTCTGTAGCTAGCTATACTTGCTATGGGCGCGTCACTTTGTCGGTGCAAAAGTTGCACTGCCTGATCATTGTAAATGCCGATTGAACGAATAAACTTTAACCCATAGTTAATTTTTTGTTATTAAGAAAACAAGTTAGAATTTTGCTCAAAGAATAGTTATTAAAAGAAAAAAAAACGGCTATAAAGTGTAATATATACTGATGCTCAAAGGAGTTGAAGTTATATAGAACTTCAGTTTAAGCAAAGGAGCGAACCAGGATTAATCAGCGTACTATTATTTACATAGTAATTTCCAAATTTATTTCATTAGTTTGTGTATTCGTGGAACTAGATGTTCGCTCACTCAATTTTCTCCGACACCTCGAGAAAATATCCTACGGATTTGATAAACAAAAAATGTTATGCACGTGAAAAAATAGGAAATATGTAATATAATAGGCGAGATACATACCTTGAAGCTTTCTCGAAATTTTCTCGACATCATCACATAAATAATGGGATTCACAGCTGAGGATAAACCGTATGTGACATCTCGAACCAATGTCACGAACACCAGGACGTCGGATAATTCCAATTTTTCCTGTAGATCTGCTAATTTTTCATGGTACCATATTATCTGGTATGCGAAATACGGTGCCCAAGAAATGAAAAATACCAGGATGATCACGGCTGAAAATATATGCGAGTAAAATTCGCGCGACAACAATGCCAACGTCCAGGTGGTGAATTCAACTTACCAAACATCGCCAAGACTTTTTTGTTGCTCCGATCGACCTGAGAAGTAATAATCTGTCTTTGATTCGCAAATCTATTCAATTGAATGACAATCAAAGTGTACATCACTGTGATCATCAACATCGGCAGAGCAAAATAAGCTATCACGCAAATATACAACATATATGGCCAAGTATCGGCAAGGACGTTCTGCCAAGTTTTATCGTTTCCACAATTGTCGATTCTGTAGAAAAGTTGAGCGACTGGTAACAATGTCAATACAGTGCCAGTCAGCCAAATGGTTGCGATGATTTTTTTGAAACGCGATGTTTTGGACATCGACTGAACGAAGAATGGATGGCAAATAGCCAAATATCTTTCCAATGTGAACGCTGTTACGGTCAGTACAGATGCATTCATGGACGTTTGGAATATCCATTCGCGAATGTAAAATACTATTTTTATACTCTCGTGCGGTGGAATTGACTCTATACTTGAAATATCAACAAATATACATTCAGTGTATGTTAATAGCTCGCTATAAACTTGAAAAAAAATAAATATCATACTCTATGTCGTCAACGTAAATATATATATCGTTTAGAACTCCTGTAATTAAAATCAATAGATCCGATATGGACAAGCTGAGAAGGTAGAAATCGGCGAGGGTGTTCATTGATTTGCTGCACAATATCACTATGCAAGAAATCACATTTCCCGCCAAACCGATAATTAACAAACAAATGTTTTCGACATTCACGTATTTGTATAAATAATCAATATCGTCCAAATTCATCTTGGCAAGCTATATTTGTGTCGAAAATGAAAACTTTTATAGTAATTTTATTGATCGAATTGTTAATATCGAACGAAAAACATTAGGCAAGGCAATTTTTTTTTAAAGTTTCAGTTTCGCGAAATGCCGCTTTTTCTCTCGCGTCAAATAATGTAAACTGGTTATAAAAATCACACATATTTCGCAATTTGTTGAAATTCAACGGTTATCAAAAAAGGAAATCCTAACCGCATACGTAACTGATAGACAAATATGTGGTCACAATTACTTTAAATAATCGCCGCAGAAAAGAAGAAAGGCGGTGATTTTTGAACTGAATGGAATAGATTTCATTATTTTCACAATGAACGTATTATATTTGATATCATGCATGAATAAACATATATTCAAACCACACGCTCTTTTCACAACATTAGCTGCCATCTACATCAAGTTTTCAGAAAAGACTCAAAACTCAAAACAAAAGAAAGAGTGAAAAGGAACTGAACGGAGCGTCTTATTCGTTGGTGCTGCCATCAATGAAAATATAGAGCAAAGTAGGCACCTCTTACCAAATGTAACCTCAAAACTGTTGTCGCATTTTTTCTGCATTGACATTTTTTTATATGCTTTTGTAATCTCGGAGTCGGAATTTGTGTTTTCGTAGTAAATAGCAGTTTGTTAAATAACGAACACATAAAGACTTGTTACACTAACTGGATTTTTCCGCAACCACAGCGTATAGACTTAGTGAATTGTGTACATTTAATGTACACACAGAGCGATTGTGGCCATTTGATTGTTTAAATCAACAATATTGTCATTTACTTGAAAAGTAAAAAAATAATTTAAAAAATGTCCGGAAAAGGCAAGCAGAGTTCGAAAAAGGCTATGGTGAAAGCAGTGAAAGAGAGTGGAAAGTTGGCTACAAATCAAGCTGCACTGACCAACTCTGACACCAGCTCGGAGGGATCTGAAATGACTGCTCTTCCTGTAATTAAAATGATTGACAATAGCAAAGTGCTTCCCAGGTACACCAGTATACTGCAAAGAAATCAAGAAGATGGTATAAACATGGAAGACTTGGATACTTTGCAATTGGAACTGGAAATGCTGCTGTCCTCAACAGTGGTACGTAGCCGAATGCTACAAGAAGAAATTGCAAATCTTTCTGCATCGGAAGAGCGCAGAGATAGGAGGTCAAAGGGCGGTAAAGGCATAGCTCTAGTGGACAAGAAGCTGCGAGACGATAGGCTTAAACCCAGAGAAATTGGACTCAAATCTCAATCTCCACTACCAGCCAAATTACTGAAACAGAGAGCTGCAGGCACATCGGCTAATCAAGTTGTACCAAATCCACATGAAATTGTGCGAGTTGAAGGTTCAAAGTCAGATGCCCATGCTAAGCTTCTGTTGCCTAAAAATGACACTTTGAACAAGTTTTGGGCTTCCGTGGATCCTTATTGTGCAGATATTATGCCAGACGATCTGAAACTGCTAGAAGATCTCATTGCCAAGCATAGTGATATTGGAGAATTTAAGAAGATTCCTCCTTTGGGACGGCATTACAGTTTAACATGGAGTCATAATGAGTTGATGCAAGAAGAGGATGCTGGAAATCCTAACAGGGACAAGAAAAAGAGAACAGACTTGTCACTGTTAATGTCAAAAGCAGAAAAAAAGACAAATGGTAAGTTTTTACTCAAAAATGTTGGCTTATATCAACTACTATTGTTTTAATAAAAAATTATCTTTCTTAAAATTATAAACTGTTCATTTTCAGGCATTACTGGTCCTTTAACACAAAGACTAGTTTCTGCACTTTTAGAAGAAAATGTCTATGTAGCAAATAATAACACAGATAATAAATTATTTCGCGATGGCGATCCACCAGTTTTAAGAGATTTATCTATTCAAAATTCTATGAACCTAGAGATGAGAATGCACAAAGAATTAGTTGAGCAAGGACTTCTTGATCCAGACTCTGTCAAGAAAAATCCAGAAGATGACGAGATATTAGCTGAAATAAAAAGATGTCAGCGAGAGTTGATTGCTCTCTCTAGTCATAATGAAACACAATTGAAAAAACTACTGCAGCTTGCTCAGGAAGAGAGTAAACGACAAGCTTTAAAGCGCAAAATTTCCGAGGTGGACAGTGAAGTTGTAAAGCATTATGATAATTTGATGCAAGCCAAAACAAAAAAGACACAGCTTTCTAGAAAGGAACAAGAAAAGGCATGGAGCTGTCTAAAAGAAAGAGAAAATCTCCTTGAACAATTGAATATGTTGCCGTCCAATAGCGTTGGTGAACCTCAAGTGTCAAGTGCTAAGCTTGTAAATAACATTGCAACTTGATTTTAAATTATTAGCTAAAGATGTAAAAATTACTTTGATGATGTGAAACTTGATTTTCTCATGGTCAACATTGAATATTGATGATTCAACTATAAACAGTTCAAGTTTTTCAATGTATTAAAAGTAAACTAGTAGACAACTAATTTCCAAGGCAATCTTCTGACTAACGTTTTATTTTTTATGATTACAAATCATAGTGCACTTTTATTCTTGCCAATTATCGTAATTTTTACACAAGTACATTTATTGATACACTGATGACAGGGTTGAAAATGCTTCAAATTAAGGTATAAACAATATATATATAGACAAATATGACGTTAAGTTTGGAGAATCGCTTGTTGATTCTACCATACCTGGTGTATTAGTTGCAATCAATAGTTGAAAAAATAAACATAGTTTTGAATATTAAAAAGTTGTGTATTTTCAAGTTTTGGCCAGATTAGGCGATCGTCGTTTTAATTTAATTCTCTTTTTATTTGTATACCATTAATGCTCACAAATATTTAATAAAAAGTTTTTATTGTGCAACAGATGTCCAGAAGATAAATGTTAATTGAAAAGTGAAGCAGAATAAACGTATATGATGAAAATTCCATTAAACTTAATCACAACTTTTTCAATCTGACAATTGTCCATTAATGGATTGATCTCCATGGTAATCTTTTATTAGTAAGTGAATTTTTGTAGGGTGTATTCTACATGTTCTCAACTTTTTTAGTGTTGCAAGTAAAATTGATGTAGATATTCTTCCATACAATCACCATACATTTTTTACAAAACTATTCTTCTGTAAACTTCCACAAATACTATTGGCAACATCTACAATAATTACTTGTGTCAAAAGTGTCTTGGCAAATAAAGAAATTAATTTTTAGATGGGTATTGAATCATTTCTTTTTTTTCACATGACCCTTTGCAATTCCACGAAATTGTCGCGTTCACATGATAATGTTGAGTTTACTGATTGTGTAAAATAAAAAAAAATTCCATGTGAATTAAATTGAAAAATAAATTGAAAAGTATATCAATTGACAATAAAATAGTATCAGGGAATAAAGTGAAAAATGAATTTTCATTTTGCATTACTGTCTCATTTATTTTTTCATAGAATATTACAATTACGTTAAATTGTCAATCGTAAAAAGAAAAGATTTATATTCAAGTAACAAGTAAAACTGATAGAGTACATGATCGAAATATATTGTTGAAAAGGATAGCAAAAAAGTAAAGACGTTTATCTCACGACAAAGATGTTTATTCGATAATCACTGTACAGATTCCTCGCCAAGAGTTACCTTAACAACGTGCGTACACAACAGCACAACAATGATGAATCGCTCGGGTAACAAAAAAAGAGTTTGAAAATTGATTTTGCCTTTAATTATCGCATCGACACTAGGGCGTTTAAATTATGTACGTGCGTGCGCGTAATGGTAGGTATGTATGTGAGGCTGTCGTTCTCGATAATTTTCGGTAACCTCCTATTCAATCATTTAACTGAAATGTATTATTTCATAACAATGTGAGATACGCTACACCGAACGGTAGACCATGAGATTATTGAGAACAAGTTAATGGCTGTTTAGGAGGCTTGTGTGTTTTAAGGAACGATTTTTTGAAGACTTAATTGATGTTTAATTGATGTTATTTATTTTCGTGTACAGCCCCGTGTTCGTTGATCTTTCAATTGTCGTACCGTTGCTCTCTCCGTTGCAGCAAATCTCTGGTTCCCAAAATGATATCATGGACTGAACCGCATACCAGAAACAGCCACCTCCTTGCAAGCAAGCTCAGAGGTTGCTGTCTTGGCAGTGACGCACTAGAACTATTGGTATTTTTTTTTATGGAGGATTCGTGACTTAGAAGGCGAAGAGGAGCAGGAAAGCCATCATAAGACAGAAAAGACCCATGGCCTCTGACAGGGCAAAACCCAGGATGGCGTATGAGAACAGCTGTTGCTTAAGAGAGGGATTCCTGGCATAACCAATGATGAGCGATCCAAACACAGATCCAATACCAGCACCTACAAATATTCAATGCTCATTAGTTTTTCAACCTAAATCAGTAACAACTTTCAAATAAACTACATAAATAAATGAAAAAAAAGCAATATGATTGGATAAATGATAAAAATGAATGGTAAGGATGGTAATTACTCCTGCAGTCTTCATAGGTAACAAGGTTCACGCAGCACACAGGAATGAATAGGATCAAAAAGCAAACAATATAAGGAAAGCCATCATGAGACAGAAAAGACCCATGGCCTCTGCCAGGGCAAAGCCCAGGATGGCATAGGAAAAGAGTTGTTGTTTGAGGGAAGGATTTCTGGCATAACCAATAATTAAACCAGCAAATGTTATTCCTACCCCAATTCCTAGAAAAAATGAAATGAACAAAAGGATGAATGATAAGTTAGTGTGTGATAAAAATTTAAAGTTAAAATGAGGTTATGTAAGTGTTGCATAATCTTCAAAAATGATACTCAGGAACCAGTGCATGATCGAAATGTCTTAGTGATCTGGGTGTAATTAGTGAATGTGGGAAGAAAATCAACGTGATTTCCTCAATCAAACATTTATGATTGATAATTCCAGGGTAAAAGCAATAATGCTTACCGGATCCAGCAACTCCAACAGTGGCAGCACCAGCACCAATGAATTTGGCAGCAGAGTCGATGTCACGGCTGATCGTCGACGTCTGGAAACTGCGGATAGCCGGCGACTGGACAATTAAAAAAAGAAATGTCAATAAACACTTGTCATTCGTCAATGTATAAATAAATGTTCTTATATAACTTGTAACGTTATGCAATTTGAAAATCGTAAATGATTTTTGGAGGTTTGGAGAAAGACGAAAAAGTGAATAAAAATAAACTTACCAAGCTGACTGGTGTTTGGTTTTGGTTTTGCAGCGACTGACTCTGGTTCAGCACTGCGCTGCTGATTGGCCTGACGTAGGCCTTTGAACCAGAGACCAGCTGAAAAGTCGAGGAAAAATACGATAAATCGGGAGCAGAGACTTTTCAAATCATTACATAATGAGAGCGAGCGAGCGAGCGAGAGACGAGCGCGTGCGACACTCGTCTGGCCCCTTGAAAATTGTAGATGAAGAAAGCTATGTGAAGTTATGTGAAGTATATACTCACGGTGGACCTGGCGACTGGGGCGATGAATCTGGTGCAGGCGAACATGGTTACCTCAACTTTTCCTTCTCGCGAACGAACCTGTAACAAGCGAGCCGTGCGCAAAGCAGGCACGACGGAAAATTGATGTCAGTCGAGATGATTTATCTTGAGTAAGATCAAACTAGCGATAAAGCAATAAGTAGCCGCTGACGACGTGGCGAGTTCACCCGGAGTCAGTCTCCCTCAAGGCCTCTCTCTCTCGACCCGCGACTTGTGGGCTAGTGGAGGGGGTTACGTAACAATCGCGCCCGCACTCTTTTTTTCATGAATGCCACAAATCCCCCGGGTGAACTGCGCTCGCGACTCGTAACTTGCACGAAAAATCAATTGAACACTAGGGTGCTGACAAGGAGCTGGCCGTGGACACTTACTTTGCTTACAACGGTGACACGCGCGTGATCCCCGGCGATGTATCGTCTCTTTTCGGTACCCGCGACTGCCGCACAGAGAGAAGAGAGAAAATGGCCGCTCCGTAGCAGTCCGCTAAGTCGTCGCAAGCGCCACCACCCCTTCCCCTGCCCCTCTACCACCTCAAGAGCCCACTTTATCAGCGCGGATGCGCGCGCGACTATATGACCAAGTACTTATACCTACCTATTCACTCGTATATATGTAGCTAGGAAAAATTTATAAGGAGATGTCAAAATTTTCGCCAGCTTTTTTGCAGATTTTCCTGAATGAACTTTCGGCTAAACAGTGGTTTATCGTTAAAGTCGAGTTCGAGGTTACTCTCACGCTGTCGGCAATGATTTGTAACTATATTTGGTGACGCGTACCAATTCACGTGCCACCTCGGACTCCATGTATTATTATTAGATTACTTTGACTTTTATGTAAACATTTCGAGCGATTTAGAGTGCCTGGATGCATGTAGTTTAAAGGGACTGCAAAATATTGACATGCTTATCTCAGAAAATCGTCGAAAAGCCACTTTTTTCAAGTGCAGGCTCTACGTGCCTATAGCAGGACTGATGTTCGTATTTACGTATCTATACAGCAGTCTTTATGTAATTATTTAACTCGTTCTACATGCGTCTTCTCGATTATCGTTCACCAAACACGCAATCAATTACCAAACCAACTATTGATTGATGTTGAAAAAAAATAAAAACGTTTAATAGCGATGGCAAATAAATGATAAAGGCAGATCGATCGGAAATAAAAGTAAATAAAAAAAAGTACTTGTGTGCAAGCTTTTTTACAGAGAAAATGCAGTTATCGAAAAAAAAAACCAATCACATGACAGGCTTATCCGCCCGCACCCTTACTGTCAAAATCAGTGACCTTTAATTTAGTCACTGACCTACACAAGACGTCAAAGAGGGGCAGCAGAGGGGGGGAGGGAGCACGATGTAACGAGGGCGAAATCGGAGTAGCTCCGGCTACAAGTAAAAAAGGAGATAAGACAAACAACTGTGCATATTCTCCTCTCTGGGCCGAACAAACATGCTGTATTAAGAGGCTCTTATTATCTGTACATCAATTACGCGAATGACGCGGAGGAACGGCCAGCGGAAGCAGAGTGTCTCTCGTTCAATATCATGCATAAATTCGATCGTTAGCAAACTTGACGAAGGCGACTCGCAAAATCGATGCCATTTCTCTCTCCCTCGCGAGCACAGCAGCTAGGCGGAGAGCATGTCGTCCTCCTTTTGGGCCATCTCGGTTACCCAACTCGCGCGCGCAGCTCTAACCTCAACGACCGACCCATCGCTCCCTGTTCACCTTTAAATCATTCGAATTACCGTGGAAATGGACGCAAATGAGGGCTCCCGAGAAGCACAGCAAAGTGATGATTGTCTAGGTACTCACCAAACAGCAGAAATTGAAGGAGGCAAGGAGGGCTGCCGGCTTTTGGAATGTTGAATTGCGGAGTGCGAGCGGAACTCTCGACGAACGCAGAGACACGGGTGGAGCGGGCGGCGAGGAGGAGCGGAGAGATGTTGGTCGGTAGAACAGAGAGCAGCACTACTATCGCCGTCTCTGTCTGTCACACGCGGCGCAGTTGACGCCCAGAACCGCGAGCTTTTATCGACCAACCGAAATTAAATGCCCGCAACACGCTCCTTCCGCTGCCGCGTGGTTCAAGTGCGAGACCATCATTGGCACTTGTGTGCACAGTAGTTGCATATTGACAGTCGTTTGTGGAATAAACTTGCCTTCATTTATTTCTCGCGTTCGCAGATCATCAGATGTTTCTTGGAATGAGTTTGCGGTTTCTCGGGGCGACGAGCTGCTGCTGCTGTTGCTGCGAGTCACTCAATTGACTCGGCTGGTAGCTCGGAGCCGCTGCATGCATACACCTATCTATCTGTCTGTCTGTGTGCTGTGTGCGGTGCGGTGGTGTTGGTTGCGCGAGCGACGAGTATCGGCGGCGCTCTCCGTCTCTGTCTGGCCTCGGCTATGGCCGTATTCATGTTAAACGTCTGCAAGTTCAACTCGTGCGGACTGACGTTCAAGAGCCTCGGACACCTCATTCAGCACATCGAGGAGACGCATATCGGTAATTTCAACAGCTTTTATCGTCGACTTTCGATTGCCAGCCACGTTTTGTCGCGCAAAAGCTCGCTTCTAGGCAAGCTCGCCGAAGGTTATCTGGGACCTCCTCGCGGTGCGCGCCGCCGCGAATGACCCGCATCTATCCAACGCGTATACGCGGGCAATCGCCGCTGCCGCTTTTTCCGCGATCGACGAGACGTGACAGCGCGTGATTTTGGTAAATTTAGAGACTTTGGGTACTCGTGTTACCCACGCTGATGGATTTTCGAGCGGCGGATCGTTCGGGAGCGATGGCACCAGAGCTTTTTTTAAAAACTATACCACGCACGCGGAAGCTCACGCCTCGGTGATTGTTATTTTGGGAGAGTGCATTGCTTTTTTTTCTTTACTTGTTTTTTTTTTTCATAGAATTCCATCACACGCTTGGCTTACAACTCAATCCATTATAAGTGATAAGCCGCAATTTTTCGGAATCGGAGCTTGCAAGTTTCGGAGGCGTTTTTATGAATGAAAAGTTGAGAAAATGCGGTGAATTTGCACTCGATAACGAACAACGACAACATCATCAGACAAAACAATGGTCGGCCGAAAGATTAAAGTCCAGTAAGGATGGTAAAAAACGGCCGGTAAACGTTGCCTCAGCGCGCGCAACGGCTATACTTACCAAAAAAAAAAGTCATTACATAAAGCTGAAGGAGAGGAATGCGATAAAGTACACGCAGCGACGAGCTAGCGGGAGAGATTGGCATGAGGTAATGCGTGATATTTTTGCATATAGACTACGACCCGCACGTGGTGGAGAGGACGGAGCAGCAGCAGCCGGCATGCATACCGTTGAGCTACGTGCTGCGCTTCCTGACGGACGGAACGCGCGCGAGGCTGCACTCGTCCTCGGCTTTGTCGTCGCATCATCATCAGCATCAAAGGACCTCGAGTACAGCAATAACAACGCCGACAGCGACGACGACGACGACGACGACGACGACAGGTAAAGGTGTTGGTCTGCTGATCGCGCGCGAGCTGACAATACACGACACTACGAAGCTGCTCTCGCTTTGTAGGGAGCGATGAGGCTGACGAGTCGGACAACGAGCTGCTCAGCGAGCCCTCCGACAGCAACGACTCTTGGACCACCCTCGAGGAGTTCTCCGCCGACTTTATTCTGCGCTACGGCAGCAGGTAATTCCGCCGACAGGAGCGACAAGCTTTGTCTTTCTCTTGCAGCGGCGACCACTCGTTTGCACCGCGAATTAACGGCAGGTGATGCTAGCGAGCTAGCATCAGAGACTAGTTTTTCCTCCCTCTCTTTTGCTTTTATCGATGTAGCTCTCTTGTCTACTGCAAGTGAGCAACTCGCCGACTGATATCTGCTTCCAGGAGCTCCAACACAAATGTAAACAGCCTGTGCAGCAAGGAGGAAAAGCCCTTCGCCTGTCCGGTGCCCGGCTGCAAAAAGCGCTACAAGAACGTCAATGGGATCAAGTACCACTCGAAAAACGGCCACAAGAATGACGGAAAGTGAGTATACATTGAATCCGGGTTGCCGGTGGATTAAATTATTAAAAGCGCCTTTGAATTTTCCAGAGTTAGAAAGGCCTTCAAATGCCCCTGCGGCAAAAGCTACAAAACGCCCTACGGCCTGAAGAATCACATGGCTCTGCGGCACTGCGGCTCGACGCCGCAGCAGCTACAGCAGCAGGCCGGCAATAATCACAAGTCGAGGGCGCAGTCGAGGTTGGAGCCGGACAGCGACTCGTCGTCCTCGAGGTCGAGCTTGGCCACAAGCTCCAGTAGCAGCAGCAGCAGCAAGATGTCGAAAATCAAAGTACCCGCCATTCAGGACCACGGCTACATCAAGTCCGACAGATTCGACGACTGCGACGGCCTGGGTGTGCTCACGCCCGCTTCCTCGCCCAAGGCCCATGCCGACAAATACCTCTACTCTAGTCAAGCCGCCGCCGCCGCCGCTTGCAGCGACAATTAGCCTCTGTGATAACGGAACACTCTTCTCGTTCACGTCGAGCGTCGCTGTATCTATCCATCTATCTTTTAAGCAGAACACAAACTAAACAAGACAAAAAAAAAAAGGAAAATGATTGCTCTACATTAGCGCGCGACGCTCGATCCTCTTTCCCCTCTCTCTCTACTCTATCTCCATCTTTCCTGTTGTTGATTACTGTTGTTGTAAACTGAAGATTTGTTGAAAGGTTGTGTAGACAAAAGCGATTTTATTACGAATAATAAAGAAAATCAAAGCTCTGTTAAGAGAGTGCAAGCTGTTTTTTTCTTTTCATTTGTTATTATCAAAGTATACACACAGAGAGTTGTGTTGATTGTTTCTTAAAAAAATTTATTCAGGGCGACGAGATTTCATTATTTTTTTTTTCTGTCGTATTTTCTTGATTTTTAACATACATAAATATATATAGCATGGTTATAAACGTTCAAATGTTGCGTTATAGGGACAAAGAAGGTTTTGGAAAGAGACAAGGAGTAGTTTTTTTTTTTAGGACGAGAGAGATAGAGAGCTCTTTTAAAGAGCGAGTCGTGTATGTGTGTGAAAAATTCGACGTGTTGAGAATATAGATGAAGATATTCGTTCAGAAGGATTCATATTTTTCGCTCCATTTATATAAAGAGAGTGAACCTAAAGTTGTTTTTCATTATATTTGTCGATTTTTTGTTTTCATCCAAGGACAGTAATCATAATATATTAAAGTTGATGTTACTTTTAATCGCTTAAACATACTAATATCAATTTTAATATAATTACAAGCATCGTTACGTCCTTATGTAGTCAGCCGAGTACAAACGTCACTTGATAATTCTTACAGCTTCAATGTATTACTCTGTGAAACTTCTTTTACATTATTCATCTATTTATTTATCTATATATATACTTTTATATATAATATATTTATCTGAATTCATATAGTGATTTCCTTCATCAAATGCATATACATTGAAGCTTTATATTTTGTCAAAACACCAATCACTCTGCTCATCTCGCATTTGCACCGATTATTTATTCATTTGTTTATAATATTTGTTTGTTTCTCGTTTACTTTTAAAACTCTTTCGCTCGATTCTTGCGCACGCTCTTTCGCACTTTCTCTCGCTAGGCAAGATTATTTCAATATTGCGATATACGTTAGAAAAATATGCTATGCCTAAAATAGGATAAAGGCCTGAAGGCAACCTCTCGTCGATATTATACCGATTATACCGGTGCACAGTGTCTTTTTTGTTTATTTTTTTTTTCATCTTCTCGCTCACACGCAAACTTTTGTCTCTTCAAAGTTCTCTCCAAATTTTTTTTTTCATTTTTTTTTGCGTTAATCTTCTGATTTCTGTCGATTTTTTACTCTTTTTTTTTGTTCCTTTTTTAGTTGTGTGTAAATTGAATATTTCGTTATTTCGGAGGCGCACAGAATCCAAATGGAATTGACGGCGTTAACAAGGTACAAACACATGGCTACATCGACGACAGATCTAAGCACTTCCCGTAAAAAAAGCATCGTTCCTCCGAAGCGTCGACAATCAGCTATGTTTATACGTGAAATCACACACACACTCGTGATTCATTGAACTGTGACGCGCGCCGTTGTACAAGCTTGCGTTAACTAATACGTCAAAGTGCGTAAACTTAATTTTTGGTAAAGTGTTGAGGTGATTGATAATGGTGAATAAAAAAAAAATAATAATCATCTTTTTTTCTTTAATATAGATCAGTTTATTTACAGGAAGACTTAGTCTGTCGTGCGCTCTACAATAAAAAGAGAAAAGAAAAACAATGCAGATTACTTTTCATTTATAATTTTTTTTTTCAGCACAAGAATTTGCGATAAACGAGAACTCGCCGAGTGTTGCGCTTTGAGCAGTCGAACGCACGTTTTCTTCTTCTTTTTTTTAATATAGAATGTATACTTTACTGCTCAGTTGGCGCGTGTTAGGTGTAGAAAAACAACAAATGTCTCGTCGAAAGCGTCTAAAATAAGCAAATCGCCAATGTAGCTGCTCAAAAGGCGCAACACTCGTGCTCGGCAATAGTAATGATAAAACACAGCAATTCGCTTGGAAAGAAAAAGAAACAATAATCATTGCAATTTGTACTAAAAGTATATTATATATTCGTAGAGTGAAAAAGATGAATCGTTGGTTACAATACACTGCACGCATGAAGAAAAGAAAATAGGTGCGCACCTAAAAACTTAAAAAGAAGCGGTAATGTATCGAACATCTTGTCTCCATATTAAGCTTAAGATTATATATCCGACGAGACAGACGTTATTCATCTTAGCTAAATCGGAGTCTGCGTCTCATTGTTTATACGATAAACGACGATTCATGTTTCTCAACCAAAAATCGGTACATCTCCTTTCGGCGCATTTCCTCGGGATAATTGTTCCATTGCAATTATACAACACAATTAACAAGCGTGTATGTAAGTTTGTGTACGTTTATTGTTGACCGTTTTTCGACAGGGGTTAAACTCTTTGCTCGTGTTTGTTGTGTTTACATGTGTATCATCATCGAAGGCTCTGAGGACGGTGCAAGCCGTGGGGCACATCGCATGTACCACCGCCGCAAGTCCTTTGGCATGGCGGGGCGGTACAAGGGGCCAAAAGTTTGCGCAACCACGACGAAATGTAACAATTTCTCGTGCGTTGCCGCTATTATCCTTTTTATTTTATCGTCGACGTCACTCTCTTCACACCTAATGCCCGGCCTCCAAATTTGTTTGTTGGTTTGTTTTTTTTCTCTACTAACCATTATTTAGATTTATAATATATATACCTAAAGATTGCAGTGCTGCGTCGCAGCACCGGAATACCTCGCGCAGCAGTTGTTTTGTATGTAGTTGTTTGTTTTTTTGCAATTATTTCCATTTCACTTTGTTTATCTAATGTAATTGTAATAATATTCAACTCACGAAAGAAAAGGAAATAAAACAAGCGAGAACAAATGATTAAATTTGAATGAATAAATTGAAGAAAACGAGAAATACCGACACTCGACACCAGTCGTCGCAACAACACGCAGTTTCATTTTTTTTAATAATAATATATGTATATATTTATGTATAAGACACACACCGATCTGCACAAAGAAGATCGGAGAACGAGGAACGGACGCGCGCCATCGTCGGAAGGATCTGTCGTCGGATGCTTTAGCAGCAAAGAAAGTCGCACGCGCGGACGTATACGTGTAGCGGTTTCTTTATCTCCTTGATATATATCTTTTTTTGCCTTTTTTTATTCATCTTTTTAAGAATAACGATTCATAACGTAATTTCAAACAGTATTTAATGAGTAATAATGCTCGTTATATTCTCGTGAGATTGGACATAAACACACAGTACTACTTATATTCCATTGCATTATTTATGAATCAATCAGCTAATATACTTAATAATTATTAGACTAATCGTTAAACCTAGAATTGTGATCACCCATCAACGTCAGTCATCATCGTCTCTCAATATAACATCCACTTTCGCGCATCGCTCTTAACTAATTATTGACACTATGGAAAACAAAAAACAATTACGAGTTTTCTCAATTTACTCTTCTTTTTTTTTTCTTCGCCACTTTATTTCGCGTTCATCCCTTGTATATTGATGGACTCGTCCGTTAACAAAAGATTACACCGTTTTGTCGCTTTGGACCAACTCACTGCATCGGGAAATCATTCGCCTACTTAAAATAGAAACGTCTTTCCGTCCGCTTAATTTCTCTTGTTTTCATTTTAGCTAGACCCGCCTTTCCATTTTTTTAAGTAAATTAATAAACGTAATATAGAATGATAATTATAATAAACCATAATATTCATAATGATAATAATAGATAGAAGATAATAAGCTGGCAGCAGTTAGTAATAACCAGATACTTTGTTTTTCTTTTTTTAAACGGTTCTCTCACTCGATGACAATCTGACAATGGCACTGGCAACCAAAAAAATTTACTTTTCATAACTTTGTTCAAACTCACGCAGACTCGTGTACGCGCAAATAACGCTTGCTTTCTTTTCTGCTTGAAGCAGGTCTCCGATTTTCGTTTATTTAGCCTACGCCCGAAGCCCCGATCCTCCCATTGTCATCGTTCGCTTGACAAATTTTTTTGTTTCTCCGTTACATACACTCGGTTAATGTTCACTCACGCTCATTTATACATTTTCTCGCTCTCGCTCCGAATGTCTATCTGCTTTGTTCCTCGATGTGCAATCAGCTGCCAGATAATTTATCTCGTTTTCTTCGTGTTTTTTTATATTTTGTTTATATAGTTATATAACCATTTTTCCCAACGACTACACACTAAATAGTTCAAATTTTTTGCACTTTTTCACCAACAACAACTGGATTGTTGCGCCGAATCTCTTGAGCGCCCATTTCTCTGTAATCAAATTTACAGTCGTGCTTGTCACTGTATCGATGCACAGAGCAGAAGAGTCCACCACATCGACATTCAAAGCCTGTGTTAAAAGAGAGAAAAAAAAACATATTTTCATGAGTCACAAGCACAATGATTTTCCACATTTCATATTTTAACAATCTACTCACCAGTCAGTCCAACTTTCTTGCGACAAATAGCACAGCGGTTTTTCTTCTTTTTGCCATCCTTGTCAGTCTCCTTCCCATCGGAACAGTCCTCTAGGTCCCCGCTGCTCACAGAGCCTTCCGCAGTTGCACTGCTGTTTCCTACTTCACTTTCTTGATCGTCCCTGCTAACCTGCAGCTGAAATAAATAGGCTGTTAATAAAACTTGCAACACTCTAAGCAACACAGCGAGTTGTTTGTGAAAACGGTCGCACTGTCATAAGTACACGTGTTATGGTCAACTGAATTTGAACAAACTATTAACTAGAATTTACAATAGCCAAAGTACTCAAATTTTGAAAGTCCTCTTATCAAATATAAACCTTTTGATCCAAAGCATACTGTTGTGAATGCAAGGTTAGCAAGAAATTGCTCATTTCTTTGTTACCATGGAAACAAAGAGGCAAGGAATGGAAAAGTTGGAACAATGTATGTAACAATCGAGCAGAGGTAATTGATGGTACTGTTGGAGAGAGGAGCACGGTAGAAAGTAGAAAATGCAAAGACTTACTTCTTTTGGACTGGTCAAATCTGACTGAGGTATGGTAGGGATAGTAGGCTGAGCAGTTCCCGTGGAGACAGGGCTGCCAAAGGTGGTTTGCAGCGTGCCGGCATTGCTGGAGCCAGTAGTCTGGGATGAGGGCACAGGCGTAGCCGACACTGGGGGTTGCTGCTTCTTCTTGAGGTTCTCCTTGTAGCAGAGAGAACACAGGCCATCGGTGGCTGGCGAGCCATAGAAGCCACAGCCACTTCTGCACAGGGCTTGCATGGGATTGGACTCGCGTTCCATCTTGTGTGTGTTTGTGTGAGCTTGCTTTCTTGAAAACAACAAAAAAAAAACCGAAAGTGTTGCTCTTGTCAGAGTTACTACTGGCAGATTCTGGTGCGAATGGCCAGGCAGCAATGCTCGGTTGATCCTTATATTCTCGACGTTGGCTCGAGGGGCACTCCTCTCCAACAACTGGTCGTCACCACTGATTCACCTGCAACAGCAGCAGCACAGCACAAGGAGGCCAGCATTAGCTTGAGTAGCGTTAATCGCACGCACACACAATCGCACATACACGCGCGCACGCAGCACAGAGAGCAGTATAATACGAACGACGAGTAGCGGACAACGCGAGCGCGAGGGAGGGTGGAAGGGAGGAGGGGGGTAGAGGGGAGGCGACAGTGGGAGTGAGAAAGAGACAGAGCGAGAACAAAGATATTAACATTGAGGCGCAGCGACGAGATCGAGCTGGACGGGCAGATAAGAAGCGCAGAAAAAGTTGCTGGCTGCACTAATCGAGAGAGTCAGACTGTTCTGCACACGTCAGTCAGCCAGAGAAAGAGAGACGACGAAAAGAACGATCAGAAAAGAGAGAGAGAGGGAGAAAGAGAGAACAGAACGCCTGGCGCTGGCTTACACACACCCAAAGTCGCGCAGAGCGAGAGAGACGGATAGAGAGTGAGAGAGAGAGAGAGAGAGAGAGAGAGAGAGAGAGAGAGAGAGAGAGAGAGAGAGAGAGAGAGTCGCGCACTCGAGCGATAGACAGAGACAGAGACGCAGAGCACTTACGAAGGCGTACATAAAGGTGGGGAAGGGAGAGCGCGAGAGTGAGTGAGAGAGAGCTAGAGATCTGCTGCAATCGGCCTCGAAAGTCGCCTCGTCCTCGGCGAAGGCACCTCCCGGACGAAGAGGCGGCGGCGGCGGCGTCGCCTCCAAGGCAGAGCTCACTGCGCGCGCACTCCGCACTACTTCCAGCTGCCTGCCTGCTTCGCCTTCTCTCTCCTCAGCTCGCCCGCCTGCGGCAGCCACTCGCGCTCTCGCTCGCTCGCTCGCTCCCTCGCCTACTGCGGCGTCGACGTGGACAGACTGGCGGTCGGGCAGCGAATGGGGGCCGATACGCTACTGCGGCGCGCTGCTACAGTACTCGTGAGCAGTACGTGTGTAAGTATCTGTGTGTGTATCCGCGCCAGCCGCGGAGCCCCGACCACGACCACGACTACGACCACGGGTGGGGAGCACGATGACGGTGCAACGGCAAGCGGCAGCAGCAGCAGCACCACCAACAGCGGCAGCAGCGGAAAAGCCCTTTAACTCGCAAGTGCGAGCGAGTGAGAGAGAGAAAGCTTACGTAACGGGCAGTACTCGCGTCAGCTGCTGCTGCTGCTACGACCGCTGTTGTTGGCGTAAAAGCGGCGCCGAGGAAAAGTGAAAAGATTGCCGAGTTACGACGGCCTTGATTGCGACGGGGGGCGGACGAGCGTGGACACGCTCCTGAGCGGACTGTAATAGGCAGAGAGGGCAGCACCTTCGGCGTTGTACTCTGGCCATCTCGCTATGATCGTAGTACATGCACGTCTCTCTGTGCTCACTTGCTTCACAAGCTCGATGCAATTGCACCAGCAGCAGCAGGCTTCCTCGTCGCTTGGCGAATAGCAAACATCTGTTCGCTCGCTCTCTCTCTCTCTCTCGCCTTTAAAAGCTTTTCCGCCGCCGAGAGCTTCATTGTCGTGACTTTGACTGGCTTCTTCGCCGTCGCCGTCGTATGGAGTTACCCCGAGAGAAAGACAGAGAGATTGGGTTTCGCGGATATGGAAAGCCTCTTTGGCTCTCTCTCTCACTCTCTTTGGTCGAGATAAGGACGTTCCCATGCCGATAACGCGCTCGCTTCCTCTATCTCGTTTATCTCGCACGCGAGATTTCCCTATGTATAATAACGGTCGCAGCGGCAGTAAAGCTTTCTTGGAGACTGTGACGAAAAAGAGAGAGAGAGAGAGAGAAAAAAACGAGGGCAACGAGCGTGAACACGAGTGGGGGTCACGTATGCAGCTGTTGAATGTGGGTGACAGCAGCCACAGCAGCAGCAGCACGGCTGGCATAAGAAAACGAGCGTGCACGCACGTGTGCGACCGCTTCGAAAATCCGGAGCGTTTTTTTTTTTTAATTTAAATTTCTTTTTTTTTTCAACTCTTTCTCGCCTTTGGTCCTTTATCTATGATAGCGGATATTCCACGATAGTTGTGAGTCAGAGAGAAACGAATGTACAAAATCACCCTCGCGGAAGTACGATGGCTGACGTCAACAGCGTCACACACGGAGCGAGATGATGACTATGGTCCGTGGTGTGGTGGGAGGGGGAGTTTTGCTTTCTTCAGTGCGTGCGTGTATGTATATGTCGCGCGCTCGCGATGACTAAACACGCGAATCGAACGCGTAAAACGCGTCGTCTGTGCTCGACTGCGTCACACACCTGCAGTATACAATCCCAAAGAGGTAAGCAGCGAGCGAGCGCGCAATGTGTAACGGAATCGAAAGAGGCATAGAGTGCGTATTATGTGAATAATCGAGTGGTGACGGAGATTTCCCACGCGGACCGAAAAAAAAAAGAAATAAAAGTAGGCTAACGCATCGATTTTTCGCAGCAGGCTAAATACTCTCTCTCTCTTCTCTCTTTGGCGTGTACTCGTAGTATGAGTCGTCTCGGCGTCGTCTGTGAAAAGGAAAGGGGTCGCACGCAGGCGCACCACTATGATCGCCGCTCTCTCTCTCTCTCTCTCTCTCTCTCTCTCTCTCTCTCTCTCTCTCTCACTCTCTTTCTGTCTAGAGCAGCTGCACCGTCTGCTACTCCAACTCATTATTATGGGCGAGCGAGTATGCGTGTGTGTATATAGAGGCGACTGGCGAAAATATATAGCTTTACGTATATAGCGAATCGACGCCGCGTTGTTTACGTATATATTCTAAAGCGCGGGGCTCTTTCACTAAAAATAGGCTTATCAGTGCGTTACAGTCTGACGTAACTTGCGAGACGTCCACCTTAGAATATAGAAAGCTCGACTGGTAGAACTAAGCAAGAAATGTAGTTTTTTTTTTCATAAAGTTTGTCTGACGAAATATATGCAAGGCAGCGTCGCGAAACTAACGCTCGAGTCAGCGAAACATAAGGAGGGCCTCGTGCGCGCGTATAATGCCGACGAAAATTGAATCGTATAGGTCTTCTTCTTCTTCTTCTTCCGATTTCATGCAAAATACCGTTGCGCGCAGTTCGCTCGGCGCTGAGCATTGCTTTCATTCGTGCAAGCGCGATTGATGTTTATTTATAGGCTCAATTGTTCGTTGCTGTTGTCGCGCAGTTCGCTCGCTCGCGGCCAGCTAATTTCTTTTTCTCGTCTCCGTTTTTTACCCCCACGCGAGCGCGAGCTTTTTAACCATCGTGTTTTTTCCACTTCTCGACTGCGATGTATAAATGTTTTTTGCCAGGCTGACGGGAAGAAAAAGAGGAAAAATAAAATTCTCGCATAAATTTCTCACCGCTGACATATTGACCACAAACAACATCAATATTCGGAGCTTATAGAGGAGAGAAAATTATTGTGGCGCCGAAAAAAGCGAATTTCTCGAGTAAACGCGAATAAACATTCGGATGGCGAGCAAACAACTTTAATTGCGACAAATGAAATATTAATTGAAATGTTGACGATAAAAGAAAAGATAAAGAAAAAAAAAAGAAAAATGCGTGGTATGTCGCAAAAACGTGACACTCATGCACAAGAGTCTGACGGACAAACTGACGCAGGCCTGCAATCGGCATCTGATCAATTTTCCAGGCATTGAGCAACGTTAATTCGCGCACGCATCGCTACGTGTGCAAAGCAGCTGCTGTGCGCAGTTAAAAGGCCTCTCGTATGGACGTAATCTCGCGCCGAGAGCGAGCAACAAAGCGCGACGACGTGCTTAAAAATATACAACGCCGTCTATCTAGCAAAAAAAAAAAAAATGAATAAACTTTCGGAGAGCAAATGAAAGAAAGAAAGAAAGAAAGAAAATTATATTCTAGCGAGGTTATCGAGCTTTCGCGCGCAGGGGAGAGAGAGAGAGCAACGTACGAGCGCGCGACGCCGAAAAAAGAGCGACTGTGTATAAGTACTCCTGGCCTGCCTGCCTGGCTGTGCTGGTCAACGACACGTAAATAAACAAAGGCGACAAACACTGGACAGCTAGCACGCGCACATTGATAGCAGGTGCACACTATTGACTATCTCGACATTGTAGATTTTCGGAATTAACGGACGCATTCGTACACGGACTGCAGTTGAAGGTGAGTCACATTAGCGGCAGACACTTTATAGTGTTATGACAGCAGGACACGCATTGCAAGGATCGATCGTGTATGTGTGTGTGTGTGTGTGTGTGTTTGTCTGTATATAGCTAGAATCGCTAACAGTAAAGCCAAAAACCAGTTGCAGCCTGAGCAGCAGCAGCAGCGAGTGCGCGTACGGAGGCGGCGGCGCTGTCAACGACCTCGACCTTCCAGATCAGCGCCCGCGAGTGAGAGAGAGAGAGAGAGAGAGAGAGAGAGAGAGAGAGAGAGAGAATGAAATGGCCGCTGCCAAGAATACGACCCCCCACGTGAGCTCGCACCGCACGGCACCCGCAATTCATTGACAACGCCTTTGTGCTTATCTTTATACGCATCGACGCATCATCGCCAGATTTTCGGATTTCTTTGTCGCCCGTGCCGACAGTTTTTCCGGCAGCTACAACACAAGAACCAAGAGTGTGCAGTGCGCAGGTTTGGCACAAGTCGCCGTACACGGGTCAACGACTCGCGGACGAGCCGCTCTCTCTCTCTCTCTCACTCTCGAAAATTTACTGCACGCAGGAAGTTTCTTCAAGGACTCCCTTTATGTCTCTCTCTCTCTCTCTTTTCAAATAAACGCACTCTCTCGAATTTTCTTTATTAGCCGCGGCTGAAGAACAAAAAATGCGCACGAAGGCGCGAGTTTATACAAGGAGAGACGAACGTCGACGAAATTCATTAGTCACGGGATTTCGTCAGTTTTAAGTCGCGTGAAACAAAAGCCTTTATCATTCGTAGAGCGCGTATAGCGGTTCTTCTTTTTTTGGGTACGAGACGACGCGCGGTATGCCAAAAAAAAAAAAAAAAATTCGGAGGCTCTCGATAAGAATTCCTGGCATTGCTTTGTCGTATAAACGTCGAAAAGTAAATATAAATCGCGCGTCATGCCAATGTATATAAGGTACGAGTTGCAACTGGCACAGTACAGCAGCAACAGCAGTTGTTCTCTCTCTCTCTCTCTCTCTCTCTCTCTCTCTCTTATCTAATCAACGCACTGCTGCTCCTGCTGCTGCTGCTGTTGGCTCGAACTTATCGCCATTCATAAAGGAGTGCCAGGCAGAGAGAGAGAGAGAGAGAGAGAGAGAGAGAGAGAGAAAACTACTCACGAGGGTCCATATTCTTCTTTTTCGTTTTTTCTCTCTCTCGAAATTTGCGGGAGTGCGGTATAGGTGAACGACCTTCGTGAGTCACGAAAGTTGCACGATTTTTGGAAATCGTCGACAAAAACATATTTTCGAGCTGAGGATATAGATAGGCCGACTAAACCCCAGTGTTGTTGTGGAATAGACCTCAGAGATAAGGGAAAAGACACGAAACAATGATACAAAGGTTCGATCATATAACTTACAACGCATGCTCGAACGACCCATGCCTTTGTCTCCCCCCCCCCCCCCCCCCAATCTCCCTCTCCATCCACGCGCGGCATTTAACATCCACGCAAACAGCTGATTAATTGACTGCTGCTGCGAGTCATGAGTTGCAAACGGAAAAATCGATAGCACGGCGCGCAGGCTTTCGAAAATCCGTGTATATAGCGGTCGCCGCTCGGCTGCGCAGCCCAAAAGTAGCCTTGACCCACTTTGCCAGCGTACCGTGATTTTTCCTCGAAAAAAAGCCATCTATACCACATAGCCGTCAGGTGATCGCTTCTTGCTCTACACACACACACTATTTATAGTCAACAATAAAGCATACTATAGTAGCCGATCATCAGAGCCTCCTAAAGATAATGCGTCACTTTGTGTGCGACGACGAATCTCAACAGCGTTTTCGTATAATGTCAATTAGAGCCGCATATGAGAGAGTGAATCGAAATTTCTTATAATTTTCGAGGACTATCTTGCGTCAAAGGCCATCACTCGCGTAGACGGACTATTGTACTTGTAACATGTACTCGAGGCGAGAACCCGCCGTCCGCGTCGCGCTGGTTGCTTGTTGAATGCTTCATGACACGACTCCTCGCTCGGCGAAGATCGACCAAGTTAACCCCGTTTTACATTTAGTCGCAGCTGATAAATTCGATATCGCGAACTGTGTCATCTAAAACAAACAGACAATCGATTCTCTTCCTCCTCTGCGTCTCTCGCGGGAGCGCGTGCAAATCACGAGTATACCAAACGTTTTGCTCTCGGTTTTTTTGGCAATCGATCAACAGATTCGAGAGAGAGTCGGCAGTAGAATAGGAAGCGAAAAGGCGACTGGGCTGCTGATCTGGCAGCACCGGCGAAAATTCGAGTATATACACCAGGCAGAGAGGATAGAGCTATGTGTTTGCGTTCACGCGTCTGCGGCCTTGAGAGCTCAAGCGAGAGAGAGAGAGAGACCAAGCATAGCGCGAATTTTCGACCTTCGCGACGTACCGCCGAGGTCAGCCGCTCCGCTTCTTCTTCTTCTTTTTCTTCTGCGGCTGCTTCTCTCTTTATATCCAGGCACAAAGCGCCGTCGATTAGAGTCCGCTGCGCGAGCGAGTCGATCATTAAATACAAATGGACGTGTTGTGAGATTTTTTTTTTGTTTGTTCTCGAACGGTTCTCGCCATGGCAAAGCCAAACGTATACGCGTATAGCATTCGAAACGATCCCAACAAACAGCAGCAGCAGCACGCCCGCCACTCACGCTTTTGATAATTCATCGAGGACATTGCATCAGTCGTATACTGCCGCGCTGCTTGCACGTGGACTCATTTAATCGAGCCAGCGACACGTGCGGCACGAGGCTCGTCGTTGTCGACGACGACGACGACTACGCGACCCTTTTGCCTACGCGTTAATGCTACTCTCTGCTCTCCTCGCTATTTTCGGCCTTTACGCAAGGAAATTCTGTCGCTGCTGCTGCTGCCGACGCTGCACGTGCGTCCACGACGACGAACAATCACAAGCGTAAGCGAGCAAGGCAAGAGAGCGAGCGAGCGAGAGTTGGCTTTCCACATTTTTACTTTCAAGCGAGGCATCGGCCCCTCGCGCACGAGAGAGAGAGAGAGAGAGAGAGAGAGAGAGAGAGAGAGAGAGAGAGAACTCTCTGCTCACGCTCTCCAAAGCAATGTAGCACTTTCCAATGCTCGCGCCCGTAGAATAGTTGTGTGCGGATGCTCCCAGCGAATTAAACCGCCTTATCGCCATTCCATTTTCATTACGCTTCCTCTTTACTTTCCATCTTTCCAGGTTCTGTCTTATTTGTTTTTTTTTTTTTTTATTGTCGCGTGAATCACTGTTCTCAAACTTGCTTCTCTTTTCTCCGAATTTCATCAGACACCTTCTCATTTTATATAAAACTAATTCCGGTTATAACTGTCGAGAGAGAGAAAAGCCAAACGAAAGTATTACGTTTATGACGACGATACACAGCGGAAAGTAAAAGCGATGAAAAATTGCACGTTCGACTCGTCTAAACTTGATCCTGAACTTCGCCGAATTGCGCAACGCATAAATAATCGACGACGGCAATCGAAACAGAAAGACGGAGAAAAAGTCCACGAAATGAGAGAAAAAAAAACACTCTACGCCAACAGCGATAGATATGTACCTACTCCCGGAATTCCCCGCCTACGTCGAACGCCCATTTCGCGCTTTCTCATCGCTGATGACGAAAACAAAATAGCAAGTAAATAAACTGTCAATGGAAGAAGATGATGATGATGAAGAAGTATGTTTGCATGAAAATTTTGCGTAGCTCTGGTATATATTGGACAAACAAACAAATAATTTGAAGAAGAAGGAGAAGAAGCGAATGAGCTACGTCGTTGACACGAATTTGCTGGCAGGCCGTTTACTGCGCAGCATCGGATTTAAATCCGTAGGCAGGCAGCAAAACACGTGGCACAAAGACATCGAGAAGACAAAGCTCTCTCTCGCTCTCACTCGTGGACGGGGGCATAGCGTGACGAGGATGATGCACACAATGCACGTACACACGCGGAGCTGGGACAGAGAGCAAGCATATATGCTCAGCAAGGGGAGCAGAGGCAAAGCGAACCAGAGAATCGGAGTCGAGTCGTCCGTGGTTCTATAGTCTACGTACACATATACATAGTCTGTAAGTGTGTACGTGCGTGTGCAACTCATCGGCGCTGGCGTCGGGTCGGGGGGCTCACTCTCTCACTCTCTCTCTCACACACACACACCACTATACCTACTCGGCACTCTCTTGCACGCGCTCGTGCAATTGCGCTATATATATTTGCTGCTGCTGCTATATGGCTATAATTGCTTGCGCGAGAAAGAGGCGAAAAATTTCACGGTTGCCCTGGCAAAAGTGAAAAAACCAGGTGAGCGCGGAATTAGAACGCGAGAGAGTTACGTGGCTCGAGAGTGAGAGAACGCGCGCGAGCAAGGAGAGAAAGAGAGAGCGATAAGCGAGAGAAAAAATGAACGGGGATTCGATAGTGGCCACCACCGCTCACGCACGCAATACGTGGATGAGGAAAGAGGCAACGCAATAGCTCTCTCGCTCGCTCGCGCACTTGACCCGAAATTGCGCCGCTGCCGCCGCCGCCGCAAGCTTCCGCCAAGGGCCAAGATGCGCTCCGATTAAAATTCGTGAGAGCGAGAGAGAGAGCGCAGGAGAAAAGGGACAGACGGACGGGCGAGAGAGCGAGCGAGGTGAGGGGGCGAGGGTGGGGAGAGAAAAGGGGCCTTTGTACGCAACGCTTGTAGCGCAGGCACAATGCTGCCTGCTGATGGCTGCGTGACTCAGACACTTACATACATACAGCCGTACTATTCGACTGCTTCTAACTAGCGTAGCTCATACGTAGACATACAGAGAAACATTGGACAAACTTACCGAAGCTTGCTGTGGTGTGGCTGCAGCAGCAGGGCGCAATATGTCAGCTGACTTGACGTGTGCAGGCCGAACACGATGCTGTGCCAAGATCCCACATAATTACGAGCAGCAGCAACGCCACTCACACACTACGAGAAAGAACTGGCAGCGCACTGTGTAAGCAAGAGAGAGACTACGAAAGACCACCACTCGCAATCCACAACAATATGATTCTCTCTCTCTCTCCGCGATCACCTCGCCGAAGATAACACGACAGCTTATACGGCGACTGCTGTGTGGCGTGAGTGAGTACGTCCGCGCCCAGAGGCTCTACTATCTTTCTCTCGCTGCTCTGCGCTACGAAGTGAGCTGGTTGCTGACAAAAAAAAAACAACTACGACCAGTCTCTCTCCCTCTCTTTCTCTCTCTGGGCGTACGAGCAGCGAGCTGCGAGCGCTGCCCCGTTCTGACGACTACTAAACCCACTATACCGCAGCCAGACTCTCTGCCCCCTTCCTCCATCCCCACCACTCTCTCGGAGCCCCTATTATGCTTTGACTTGACACTTTTTCCCAGCAGTTTCTTCCATTTTATGCTTTTCCCTTTGTTTTCTCCTTGCAGCTGCAACTTTACCGCTATCGCGGCTAATTTATTCAAAGCTTATTTTTCATAAAATCGCGAGATTCAGGCTTTAAGCAGCGAAAATTCGATTAAAGGGGAAAAACTTTATTGTGATTAAGTGTACTGAATTCTCGTGTGCGGTGCTGCCCTCTCTCAGTTATTACCAGAAGTTTAAATTATTTGCAATGGCGGACCATTACGGATTCATTTGTACAACATACAGAACTCTAACCTCGACGAACCGGCCGGTAATCTAATATCCCGCCTTCGTACGAATCAAATGCAAATTCAATAACTTATTATCGCATGGAAATTTTCTTTATTCAAAACTTAGCCGAACTATTAATAATATTATTCATTAAATGCCTCTAGTATGTATAAATACATTAAAATTCTAATAAAAAACCTTAATTTGATTATTGATTCTTGAAATACATTCAAGACATGAACTTAATTAAAAAAATTTATGAATGAAAGGGTATGCTTAAGTTGAAAAAATGTTGATATTTTAATAGACACCTTATGCAACTGTACATGTATTTACATTTATTTCTAATAGAGACCAAAAACTCATAGTAAGTCGTCTTTTGACAAAACTTCTGTATTCTCCTCTTCACTATCTCCACTGAGAGCTGCAAAATTAATATTAATTAAAAACAACATAAAAGTACTGTTAGGTGCTAAAATTGTCAATTTGAATATTTACCAATATCATCAAGAACTTTTTTCGATGATGCCTCTGCAATGAATTCTACATCATCATTGTCATCATTGTGATGTTCAAATTCATTGTCTGAAGAGTCTGACGAATTCCACGTGTTTCGACCTCCTTCTCCAACTTGAGCCTGAAAAATCATTTGTTTTTTCACTCATTGGACTGACGCCAGACATCGATTTTTATAAATTTTAGTATGATTGTTCCAGTCTTACATTCATTGTTACCAAATCAGCAGCTCCTTCTCCCGTATTTACAACTTCGCCTTCCTGATCATCATCATCATCCATATCCTCATCTATTCAACAGAATATTGAGCAGAGTTAAAATATGTTTTGGATATTAATAGAAACATTATAATTTTACTTTGATCATACCATCTTCCATTTGATTGCAACCACGCCATGTAGTCAATCTAATATTTATTCGTTCTGTGATCATTGATGTAATTTTATCTGTAGCAATACAATGGACAAACGTATTTAGCTGTGGAACCTCCTTTTTGTATCTGAAAGAGAAGAAATAAAAAGATGTAATAAAATCTATGCAACCTATTTTGATCAAACAAGGATTTTCAATTACTTGGCCTCAACATCTTCTTTCACCATTGCTTTAATTTCTTTTATCAGCTCATTAGCATAATTTGCAGCAAAATTCGAAACTGATGGAATAACATCAGCAACTAGTGACGTGTATTCAATATAGTCAAAGTACAAACTGCAGACTTCTCTATAGGAATTTACACACAGACTCAAGATAGCAGAGCCAACTCTTTCTTCCAGATATGAAGGATCAACTACTGTCTTACCACTACAATTATAAAATAATTAATTAAGAATGAAAAAATAAGCTCAAGTTATATAATGTACACTGTTACAACCTACTTTTGAAATGTAATAAATGATATGCAGACTGGATGGTGGTATAGAGTAAGAGGAAGAGGATCTTTTTCTGTGAATGGATGCACAATAACTTCTTCTCCAGTTGATGTGACATCTGGCCTGTGGAAATGCATCAGAGCAGCAAGAGCTGCTATAGATGCACAATCAATCAAATTTCCATCATGATTTATAATATTTATATCCACCCTAATGTTCCACACCTACAAAAATAAATTCACAGTATTAATATACTCAACAATTACAATTATTTTAAATATGGCCATTGAAAATAAACCTTCTTATCAGCAACAATGCATAAAGACTCTAAATCAACACATCTAGAGTCTTTCAAGCATTTTTCCAACTGCCTATTGATTAAAGCTGTTGCTTCAGATCCTCTGCCACCTTCAAAATGTTGTGCTGCCAAAGGATTCAAATCAACATTTACATGCAGCATACCCTCATTAGGCCTGGCACCTTTTGGCTGCTGAATGTCACATGATACTTGTGCAGCAACTCTTGAAAAATTAATAATATTAATCATTTCAACGTAAAAATTCATAATTACAAAGATTTTGAAAATTCTATTACTTTGTGCGGCCCAAAGAAACCATACAGCATCCCCAATTGACACCAAAATTAATTTTTAACTGCCTTGGCTCTAGCAAGGTCCTTCCATCTAATCTCTGAAATAATGATAATTCATTTCAGACTAATTGCACTGGCATCAATTTTGCAATGTAAACAAACGCTATTTAGTACTGAATAAATCTAATTTAAAAAGTTTTCATTACCACGTCAGACGTTATTGCTGTGTTGACAAAAGTTTTTTCACAAATTGACACGTAGGTCTCTTTCATTTTGCTAGTTTAGTTTTATTTAAATAATCTATTTAAATAGTACGTTAGCATTTCATAAATATAGGTTAACGTCAACACATATGCATGCATGTGCGCGCAACTCCAGTAAGGAAATGACGTCAGTTTTCGGAGTCACTGCTGCTCACTAGCTCCATCTATTCATTTCGACAAATCAATGTTTTCCAAATTTGATTTTCTTGCACCGAGACTACAATCTTGAAATATTTATTGTATAATAGTCTGAAATAGGTAATGATATTTTCAACTTTGTCTCTTTATTAATAGTTATTATAAATATTAATATATCGTTCTCCCAACTAGAATCGGAAGTCGAAGAAACTGGGTAACTCGTTGAGTGCACGTGTGTTTATCGGCGCTTGTGTATGAATTGCAAAGATTGCAATAGACTGAAAATAATCCTCGAAAGATGTCTGATTTATTCAGTAGTGCATCGAGTTTTGATTCGGACTCGAACAAACCGAATGCCGTGACTGCTGAGCTACAAGAGTTTCTTATGGTAGAAAAGCAAAAAGCTCAGTTTAATGCTCAGGTAAGCTTGTCAATTGTCTAACCTCTTTTCTTAACTTTGGAAATGAAAAATTACATAATTCAATGATATTGTGTGTTGACAGTATTCTTTATCCATGATTATTTAAAAGTTTTATCATTGTAATTTTGCAGATTCATGAATTCAGTGATGTCTGTTGGGACAAGTGCGTTGATAAACCTGGAAGTAAATTGGACGGTAGAACAGAGACATGCCTCACAAATTGTGTCAATAGATTTATAGATGTTTCACTGCTGCTAGCCAATCGATATGCTCAGATCTTGGAAAAGTCTCTACAATGATGAGAGAAGTGCATTTACTTTTGTTACAAACAAGCTAGTCAAGTCAGTTATTATTCAGCCCAATAGTTGATATCTATTCCATTATTTTTTCTACCAGCAGATCATTTGTAAACATTGTAAGAGCATGACAAAGAATAACTGAGACACGACTTGCATATTTATAGATAATTTAGTGATGACTGTGAGAATGATGTGTTCATGAAGTAATTCATGTTGAACTTGTAAGAAATGAGAATTTGGTTGCTTATTATTTAATTAAAAAGATTTTTCATATCAAATTGAGTTGTTTTCATTTTTTGTAGTTTTGACAGAATACAGAAACTTGTCTCAACAACCACAAAAAAATTGTCAATCATAATCATCATCTTATGTAATTTTTCTTTAGATATTGGAATTGCAAAAATGATGCAATATTGATCAAATTATTTCAGCAGTTGATTGAAAATCTATGCAACTTTAAATTTTACTTTAGATTATTTGACCTTCAAAAGGAGAAGAATAACATTCTTTTACTATATTTTGGAATCAAACAGTTGACAAATACATAACAAACGTATTGCGATCGTCTGCTTGTTTACACTTCTTCCACCCCAATTGCCGCTCTAAAATTGGCGCGCTCGATTACATCAATATAATTCCCAAATTTCGCATATCGATAAACGCTCCGCAAAGTTCCTAAAGAAAAAAATCTATCCCAGATCAACAGAATTTGTCAGCTGCAGATGTATTTGCTCGAAAACAACTGGCAGTGATGTGTTACCACCCACATCATCAGAATATCTCGAGCGGCAGTGAGTTGAGCTGCGGAGAGTTGCGCTTAAAAAACTGAATGAACGATGATGGAAAAGAAAAGAACGAAAAGCTCGCAGGCCTCCCATGTGACGGCAAAATTATAAAAAGCGCAGACAGCAGCGGT
Organism: Galeopsomyia nigrocyanea; assembly: GCA_035047105.1. Taxonomy (NCBI): domain Eukaryota; kingdom Metazoa; phylum Arthropoda; class Insecta; order Hymenoptera; family Eulophidae; genus Galeopsomyia; species Galeopsomyia nigrocyanea. The sequence goes on along the minus strand of JAWWMK010000021.1, from coordinate 9,161,238 downwards.
GGTGGCGGTAGCAGCAGTACAGTAGCAGCAGCAGCAGAGTGAGAGAGACAGAGCGAACCGAGGGAGAGGACGAACAAAGATACGGCAACGTCGCAAAGGCGGAGGCGCTGTTCGGAATTGCGCCGCTTGGCCTCGGATAACGCGTTTGGCTATAGCTATATAGTGGATTTGACGAGTGGCGACAGGGCAGCAGGGTCGCTGGCGAACGCGAGCGCTGGCAACGTGGCTCCGTATCTGGTTGTTCGTGTGTAGAGACTAGCGAGAGAGCTGTGCCGTGCAGCGAGCGCACATCAGGGCTTATAGATACATCGCGTCGTTCGCGCAACGTCTCGCTCGAGCAAGTATACAATATACGTCGTCCGCGTCGCGCGAACCCCGCTGCGGCTCCGGGAAGCGAGTGGACGCACGATGAGGGTGCACACTTTACCGGAAGCAGCGCCGCCCAGGAGACGAGTGACCTCCAGGAGTCGCTGGCCGACCTGAGCCCCAGCCCTTCCAGCACTGCCGAGAGCACTGCCACATCGGGGTAATTCTCCGCGTGTCTTAGAAGCGCACCAGCTGTAGACCTAGAGGTAGCTTGTCCTCGGCGAGGATTCGCGAGTGCGGGCTTTTGCGCAGTTTGCTGACCTAGAAAAGCACACAAGGCAGCTTTAATTCGAGAGAGAGAGAGAGAGAGATAGAAAGAGAGATCAGTGGGGAGTTCGCTCGCCGCGCGGAACAGCTGTTGCTGCGGGAAGATGTCGGCCGCGGGGAAACGCCAGAGCACGAGCGGCGGGGTACGGAGCGCGGGGTGGGAGTTGGATCAGACTGCGCGCGCCTCTTGGCGGCTTCGTCGGCACTCGCTGCCAGGGACGTCTATCGCCGCGGCTCGCGCCCGATCGCATTCGCATGACCAGCCCTATTTTTACGCGACGACGAGAGGAGCAGTGCCGCCTTGTTTCGGTTTTTTTCTTCTTTTTTTTTTTTTTTTGGTGAAAACTCGCCGATCATGGTGCTGCACACTGTGACTCTCGAACTACAGTGAGTGTGCTGTTCAGTGATCACTGCCAGTTCGGTTTGTCCTTACTCTATTTTACAATACAATCTTTCTTACCTACGAATTTTGTTCAATGAATGAGTTATTTTTTATGTAATATTACTAATTACTTTACACCTTCATCTAGGAATTTGCTAAATTTCTCTTCGATAATGCTTTGTAAAACCAGAAAACGAAGAATCAAAGATGCCAATAAAAATAGAAAAGATTTTATCTTGGAAAATTGAAAAAAAAATCGCTTTATAATTTTCAATCCCGCAACACACATGAGATCCTTTATTCATTGCTCCACTTTCCATTCTCTCATATATATAAACAATCAATCAAGTATTATGCATTTCTTATCGTTTTTTTTTTGTTCGTTACTGATTCAGAGACGATCTGACAAAATTTTTCTGCACCAAAGATATTAATGAAAACAAATAACTGCAAAGTAAATCTGCAGCGTGTAAATATACACTCTCTAGTCATTATACTTATATACGCTCACCGTTTTTTTCTTTAATTATAATTATTATGTTTCAATTATTATTATTACTTTTACGCGACCTAGTTAAACGATCGATAAGTTGCAAAATTCACACAGGTGGTGCGTGTCACTCGTATTTTTATTTTTGACAAATGTTTATTTGAAAAAAAAAGTAATAAAAACGCGTTCGCATGGGGAGAGCATGCTGGAAGAATGAGGCGAAATAAATAATAATAGAGAGCTCGAGAAATAAAGTGAGTGCATATAGCAGCAGCAGCGCAGCAGTGTAGCAGAGAGCGCGCGGTGTGGCGGCGGCGGCGGTGTTGGCGACAAGAAAGGGGAGGGGCGAAGAGAGAATGGTGGCCCCCTCTAGCCGGCATTCGACTACGGCCCTGGCACGAGCCCCCCACCTAGCTCGCATCCCGCTATACGGCCAGTCAGTTCCTTGTTTGCCATACAAAATCCAATAGTTTGCCTTGTACCCCTCGCGTGAGTGCAAGTATGACTTTTGCATTTGATTTTTTATCGTGGTCGTCCTCGTCGCCGCCGCCGCCTCGTAGTGCTGTGCGTGAAGAACAATACGAAGAAGTATCAGCAGCAGTAGCACAAGAGCAAACATCATCGTCCTCGTCATCGAAATACGCAGCAGCAGTAACAGTAGCAGCAGAGGTAGTGTTGGTCGAGGCGTGCAGCCAGTTGTGGAAAAAATGCGCACCAAGCTTGGGAACCGCAGAGAACCTGCCTCAGCTGACGACTACTTTCTGTGCACGTCGTGAGTCGTAAGATTTGTGGCTGGGCCACACACGCCAGAGAGAGAACAAATTTTGATCGACGTCGTCGTCGCACACACGCATTCTTTCCTCTCTCTCTCTCCTCTCCGAGCCAGCAGCTCGCCCGTTGCGGATTCAAAAACCCAGGTACAAGCAGACAGACTTTCGACTCTGTGTACGTGTGTAAGTGTTGCTACTAGTCGTCGTCGCGTGTGCTGCCAGTGAGCAGCAAGGGGGCCAGCCAACTCGTCGTCTTCGTCTTCGACGTCGTCCTCGAGAAGTTTTGGTGACCGACAGAGAAGCAGAACAAAATACGAAGGTAAGTGCGTCTGTCTCTGTGAAAAATAAAGCTGGGGGCCGGCAACGCCACACGTACGGAAAATAATAGCATGCAGCGGCGTGCTCTTTCTTTCTCTCTCTCATTCTCTCTTTGGTCGTTCGTATAACCCCTTACATTTGCGTGACTTTTTCGGATTCTCGCGAGACGCTACCGCGCGCTGCTACTTCGAGTCAGAGAGAGAGAGAGAGAGAGAGAGAGAGCGAAAAAAAGGACTGGTCGCGCGCGCTCTCTTTCTCTCTCTCTCTCTCTCTCTCCCCAAGTGCTTATGTGTATGTGTGAATGTATCCACACACGTACTACGCTCTGCGTGGAAGATTGAAACGAGCGCCGAGCATGAAGGAAAGGGGGAATATACAGAGAAGAAAGTGGGCTTGCGCCAGCGGCCAAGGAAAAGTAAGGTTAAAAAAAAAAGAAGGTTAGCTGGCTGCTGCTGCAGCACAGTCGAAAAATCGTCAGCGGAGAGCTGCTTGCCGCCACCGCCACCGCCGCTAGTGTGTACAGCCGAGAGCGGCCCTTGTCTTCTCTCCCCCTTCTTCTCACTCTCCTACTCCTCCATGTCGTCGTCGCAGACTTTGAGCTGCTCTGCACTGCTCTTATTGCTCTGCTATCTTTGCGTCTGGCATTTTTCGCCTCGCCATCGTTTTTCCCCGGGAAAATTCGAAATTCACCGAATAATCACGCAGCAACGCTTTCCTCGTCTCCGTGTGTTATGTATTTACGTAGGTAGAACATTGCGTAACGCGAGCGAGCTGTTGTGCTGCTGCTGTGCGATAAAGCGCGAGTAGACAGAGACAGCTATAGTCGCGACGTGTGTTTGCGCGCGCGCACACCGTTCTTTCTCTTCTCTCTCTCTCTCTTTCTCTCTCCTCGTTCACGAGTGTGTGCGTGCGCGTGAGTCAGACGAATGAACCGAGAGAGCCCGGCAATACTATACTATTTTGTACTATACCTACACAAAACGTCTGCATACGTCGTTGAGAGAGTGAGAGAGCGCGCAAACAAAATCATCATTATGTTTCTCAGTCGACCAGGAGACGATGCTGTTGCTGCCAAGCACAGCTGTGTTGGCGTGGCCGCAGCGCCGCTCTCTCCTCCCTCCCTCATTTGCCCAAGCGATCGCCGCCGCCGCCGCGCACTCTTCTTGCTCTTGTGTTCTTCCTTTCTGTCCGTTGGCGTTGTTATCTGCGTCGGCGAGTCCGACACCGCGAACGTAGAAACTCGCGCGAATTTTCGTCGCTCGGCGCACGTGATTCTCTGTGTTGACTCTCTCCACATCTGTGTGCGCCCCGCGACAGACAGATTGCCATGAGTCGAACGATGAACAGGCTCAGGAACATTCGCTGGCTCTACGAGAAAGGTACTTGCTTACCTAAGTATGTAGGTCGCGCTCTCGCGGCCGCCACCGCCGCCGCTGCACCGCTCGAAAAATTTGAAAAATCAGCCTGCTGCCTGATCTCCGAGTGATGTAACGTGAACGTGTCTCTGTTGTGTTGCAGCTTTCCAATGTAAATTGAGATGAAACGTGTGCGCGGGGTGGACGAAATAGCTCCGCCTGTGTCAGCAGCGACAGTAACTCTGAGAAATTCGGGCGGCGGAGGTGCCGTCCAGTCGCCAGCAGCAGCTGGAGGAACTGGAGGAGCAACTGGTGCTAGTGTTGGTAGCATAGAGTACCATGTCAGCCCCACCATAGGTGTCGTTTCTGCTCAACCCAACGTCAGGTCTGCTCCAACCAGAGAGATGCCAAGCAGCATTCAACTCTCTCAGCCACAGCAATACCCTGGTGCAATTGTTGTGCCCACCGCTGCTCCCTCCACTGCCAAGGTAAATAATAACATCAACTTTCTTATTGCTTGTTGAGTTGAGTTTGTCGAATGGAAGAATAAATCTTTTGCCTATACTTGTAGGGAAGTAGTGCTGTTGGTAATCTATCCGCAACTTCGTGTGCTGCTGCGAGCAGCATAAGTTCCGGTGTAACTTTGCACAGCTCTGGACTAGGTGGTGCTGGGAACCACAGTCTTGGTCCTCAAGCACCTGTTCCTAGTTCACAGGCACAACCTCATGCTCAAGCAGCTTCGGCCATCAGGCCAAGGGTAACAACCTTTTGAGTGCTTTTAACTTTGCCATTGTCGGCAGTTGTAATTTTAATTTTCTGCATCTGTGCAGATGGTGCAGGCGCCTACCCCTCCTGGTGGTAATATGAGTAGTTCCAGTGCCAGCTCATTCCAAAGGTTGAAAGTGGAAGATGCACTGTCTTATCTCGATCAAGTCAAGTACAAATTTAGTGACCAACCGCAGGTTTGTATATTTTCTTGACAACTATCATTTCTTTTTCATATTGCCAAGACTCATGAGAGTGAATGTGTTTCAGGTCTACAATGACTTCCTTGATATTATGAAGGAATTCAAATCCCAAAGCATAGATACTCCAGGTGTCATAACAAGGGTTAGCCATTTGTTCAAGGGCCATCCAGAGCTAATAGTCGGCTTCAACACGTTCTTACCGCCCGGCTACAAAATTGAAGTACAAGCCAACGAGCAGGGTTACGCGTTCCAAGTGTCGGTGAGCATGCCGAGTCCCACGGCCACGCATACGGCCACACTGTCTCAGCACCATTGTACAGTCAACGTTGGATCTCCTCCGATAGCCACGACCCCAACCCCTGCCAAGGCACAGCCGCCAGTCGTACAAATTTTGCACGGGTGAGTTAAAGAAAGAAAAAAATTGCACTTTTTACTCCCAACGAAATTCTATAATCATATTTTCGTTGTGTGTTTAGTTCTGGTAGTTTGCAACATCCCATTACGAACAACATCAACAACACGCTGACGATTCACGGGCCATCCTCGCCGCCAGTTATACCGTATAACAATTCTCACATGACTACCGCCCAAGCCCAAGCTGTCAGCCAAGCGTTGAGCCAAGCGACCGAAGGGGTTCCTAGCACTGGCGCCACGCAAGCGAATCAACCTGTGGAGTTCAACCACGCCATCAACTACGTCAACAAAATAAAGGTAAGGCTTTTCAAGCACACGATGCCTTGGCATTGTCAATTTGGTTTTGCTGGCGCGGCGAGTTAAGTTTACACGCATTCATGCGCGTTTCGTGCAGAATCGGTTTCAAGGCCAGCCGGATAAGTACAAACGATTTCTCGAGATCCTGCACACGTATCAAAAGGAGCAAAGGAATCTGAAGGAGGCAGCGATGGGCGGCGGCGGTGGTGCCGGTGGTGGCGGAGGTAGCAGTGGCGCCGGAGGTGCAAACGCCGGCGCTCGAACTCTCACCGAAGCCGAAGTTTACAGCCAAGTGGCCAAATTGTTCGAGAACCAAGAAGATCTATTGATGGAGTTTGGTCAATTCTTGCCTGACGCGACGAGTCAGCACAACGCACTGGTAAGTTGGTATATCGCTTAGGGCAATAGATAGATACACGCACATCTCTGGTTACTCACCATTAGTCAGTTCTGTTATCACACTGTGTAGCCCCCGTAGAGTACTCCAACAAATTTCCCAAACGTATACGTCGATAATTAAATCTCATTCGATTATTCTAATGTAATCGTCCTATGTTGTCCAACAAACACTATACTACCAGTCAAAGGATTCGTGTGACTAATGTTATGGTGCCCCAGTCTGCAATGTTTCAGAGCAATAGGGTGGGCACGGTCAACGACCACGCGACCATCGTGAAGAAGCCCGTGGGTATAAAGGCGCCGTACAACAACTCGGGAGCACCGATCAAGGAGCATCGCGACTCGGCGGGAGTGCCTGGCCTCGAGCGCGACAGCAGGGATCATCGGGACAGAGATCGAGATCGCGAGAGACCGATAATGCGCGGCGGCGGTGGTGGTGGCGTCGGTGGCGGCGGCGGAGGCGGTGCCGAGATGGGTGGACCGGTGAGCCAAAAGTTCGGCCACAGCGCCGGCCAGCTGAAGAGGTCGCCGTCGTTCACCGGCTCGATGGCCACGGCCAACTCGCACGCGCCCCACGGGCCTCCGCCGCCCAAGAAGCACAAGGTCGCCTCCGCGCGGGACGTCAGCATAGCCGAGGTCGGCAAGCACGGCACCCTCAACGACTACGCCTTCTTCGACAAGGTGCGCAAGGCGCTGCGATCGCAGGAGGTCTACGAGAACTTCCTGCGCTGCTTGGTGCTGTTCAACCAAGAGATCATATCCAAGACTGAACTAGTGCAATTGATCACGCCGTTCCTCGGGCGCTTCCCCGAGCTGCTGCGGTGGTTCAAGGACTTCCTCGGCCACGTACCCGAGTCGCCGGCCTCGTCGACGACCTCCTGCGGCGGTGGGGTTGGCGTCGGCCTCAGCGGCCTCGGGGGCGGGCCCAACCAGTCGGGCAACGCCAGCCTCGTCGGCCTCGGCATCGAGGCGCTGCCCAACAACGTGGTTCGCAGCCATCAGGACAGGCCGCAGGGCGACCTCGCCATGGAGATCGACTACTCGACCTGCAAGAGGCTCGGCGCCTCGTACTGCGCCCTTCCCAAGTCCTACGTGCAGCCCAAGTGCTCCGGCAGGACGCAGCTCTGCAAGGAGGTGCTCAACGACACCTGGGTCTCCTTCCCCACGTGGTCCGAGGACAGCACCTTTGTCACCTCGCGCAAGACCCAGTTCGAGGAGTACATCTATCGCTGCGAGGACGAGCGCTTCGAGCTCGACGGCGTCATCGAGACGAACGCCGCGACGATACGGGTGCTCGAGGGCGTGCACAAGAAGATGAGCAGGATGAACCAGGAGGAACTGCAAAAGTTCAAGCTCGACGACTGCTTGGGCGGCTACTCGCCGACGATACATCAGCGAGCCCTCAAGAGGATATACGGCGACAAATCCGCGGACATTATCGAGGGTCTCAAGAAGAATCCGATGGTCGCGGTAGCCGTTGTACTGCGGAGGCTCAAGGCCAAGGAAGAAGAATGGCGAGAAGCCCAGAAAGGATTCAACAAGATCTGGAGGGATCAGAACGAAAAGTATTATTTAAAGTCACTGGATCACCAGGGCATCAACTTTAAGCAGACTGATGTAAAAGCTCTCAGGTCGAAGAGTTTGTTCAACGAGATAGAACTTGTCTACGATGAGGTACATACTGAATCTCATTTTATTCATTAGAGATATTCGAAATATTTATTTTTTTCGTTCTTTTTTTTTTATTATTTAGAAACACGAGCAGGCTGACGAAAATGGTGAAAACCAAGTCAGCAGTGGTCCCCATTTGATTCTACCCTATAAAGATAAGTCGATCCTCGACGATGCCGCCAATCTTCTTATACATCACATGAAGAGGCAAACTACCATTCACAAAGACGACAAGCAGCGAATCAAAGTACTCCTCAAACACTTTGTTCCTGATCTGTTCTTCCATCCGCGGCAAGAACTTAGCGACGATGAGCAGGATGACGAGAGTGAGTATCAGAAACGAAAAATAAAATTAACACCCAAATGATTTTTTTGTTACGATATTAACGGTCAAACTGTGGAATGTGCAGATGACAAAGAGGACACGCCTCCAACGTCGTGCGGCAATGGTACGCAAGCGACCTCGACTACGACGTCGTCGACCGGTAATGGTCCTCAAGGCAACAGTAGGAATAAAGTCGCACCCTCGCCCGCGCCGTCTTCCATAACGATAAAGCCCGATCCCGACATTAAACCGCCGCTTCACGCCCTCTCGACTGATCCCGAGGAGGCGTACACGTTATTCATGGCGAGCAACTACTGGTACCTTTTCCTCAGGCTACATCAAATACTCTGCGACAGGCTTACTAAAATGTACGACAGGGCGATGGTACTAGCGCAGGAGGAATCTCAGTATAAGCAGCAACGTGCCGAAGCCACGTCCGTCGCCTTAAGGTTAAAGCCTAAAAGTAAGTATACAAATTGTCTAGTCTTGTTTGATCGTCGAGTACTGACTAATTTCCACGAAAATAATTTTCGCAATTTTTGTAGATGACATTGAAGTAGAAGACTATTATCCAGCGTTCTTGGAGATGGTGAAAAACGTTTTGGACGGCAACATGGAAAGCACCAACTACGAAGATACGCTACGAGAGATGTTTGGCATCCACGCGTACATTTCCTTCACTCTGGATAAAGTCGTATCGTATGCCGTGAGACAGGTATAATTGTCAATCTTGAAGGACGAATAGACTAAACTGTTTGCAAATTATTAACGTGTGCTTTAATTTTTCGTTTACAGCTTCAACACTTGGTTTCGGATTCCGTGTGTCAGCAATGCATGGATCTCTTCCAAAAAGAACAAAGGCAACCGAAAGAAAGTACCGGAGCAGGTGGCCTATGTTCAACGGCGTATCTTCGAGTACCCGCTGAAGTGGTGTACCAGAGAAAGGCTGAGAAACTGATGGCCGAGGAGAATTGCTTCAAAGTGTACATTGTGAGTCATCAATGAAAATTATTGCCACTCGGCTGGCTTCGTTGAGTATTAATAGAAAATTAATTTAATGTTGCAGTACAAGAAAAGTCAAAATATGACGATAGAGTTGTTGGATACGGAAAATGAAGAGAACGCCGAGAGCAATGGTAGAGATCGCGACAGAGAATCGGTGTCGAACACCGAGAAGTGGTCGTCTTATGTTGAGAGGTTCTCGTCGGCGACCGGCGGACAATCAAGTCCTAAGGGTGATGTGCCAACAACCTCGTCAGAGAATGAGCCAGCGGCCAATCATCCTGTGAGTAGCGACCAGGCAGCAAAGGGGGGGAGGGGCAGAAAGCGCAAGAACACTGACATTAACAAGAAGGTATAGGACTCACACCCCTTTCAATTGCCAACGTTGTAGATTGCGCTCTCGTGGTTTTTGATTGTATTCTCCGCGATACTCACGCAACAAAATACTAGCACTTGTGATTTCCTCGTCGACGGCTCTTCGATTCTTCGGCCGACGGCTCTCGTTATCTTTACCTCTCTCACACTCTTTCACTTTCTTACGCGAAGCCGTTGAAAAAAATTTAATACTACAACGTAGAACACGTCTTCTGGAGATACTGTGTCGGAAGACTCGTTCGATTTTTTTTCTTTCTATAGTCTCAAATGCATTTCAAGTATCTTCAGAAGATCGATAAGAATGGGCTAGTGATCGTTAATTTTATCGAATAGGTAACGATAGTAGTTCCAGTAATTGTCTTAAGAAAAATGTATTAGCGAAAGAAGTAATGTGTACGAATTATAGTGTTGATGATTTGTACATCGAATCAATCGACATTTATCTCGGTCTTTTTTTTATACTTTCGCAAGTGTTTTTTGTTTTTTCAGTGAAAGTGATGCCTCCTGATGTCTAGTTATACTTGGTCGATTTCTTGTTTTTAAAAATATAATCAAAGTTATTTATTGTAGCATTATGCGGTGCTATTTTATGTCACACAGTATTTGAAAATCGACATTCGCATTGTAGGTATTGTTTTTTTAAGCAGTTTTATCCAATTGCCATTTCTCCACGGGAATTTCCTAAAAAGATGTTTCCGTTTTCCATATCACTGTTTTTTTTTTATTGCTAGACCACTTATCTTTTTTTTTAAATTCATTTATGTTCAAGTTTTTTTCGAATTTTTAAAGGGATTTTAACATTGCAATGTTTGTTTGAAAAAAAAATGGTCATCTTGGAAATTAAAAAAAAAATTGTTTTTTACGGTTACATATTTTTTAATTATTTATTGCTCTAGGCTAAATTTTCAACGCTGAGTTTCGAACAAAAAACTTGAAAAGAATAAAAAAGCGAAGGAAGAGAAAAAAAAAATTCTTTTTAATAATAGAGAAATGCAAGGGTAATTTGTGCATAAAACATTTGTTGCTGGCAGCGCATCGCGTGACTTGCAACGAGTGCCGATAATGCGATTATTATTTGGTCGATACGATTCCCTAAGCATTTGACGATACTTACGACATTAACGAGAACCCATCGGATGCCTTAATAATAAACTACAAAATGATAGTATTTACGCAGAACATAAGTCGTCAAACGAACGAGCCTTTTGCTATATGATATAATATATTCGACCTCGCGTTTAAAATGCTCAGAGCAGCAAGTCAACGAAATGTTGAGGGAATCGTATCGAAAAGGAAAAAAAGTTGAAAGATGCATATGTATATAACAGCAATTGTGTATATACAGATGCAAGCATCATAGACTAGCTGTAAATTTAAAACTTTTCTCCGATATATTTGTAAATATTCCATAGATTAGAGGTTGTAAATAGTTGGAATAGAATTTTTATACGTATATCTAGAGTCTAGCATGAAATTGAAAAAAATTTATAGAGATACTGATCGCGTGTTACGATAGATAGACTGTAGGGGGGTCAAAGATGCGATTCGCTGAATCAGCATTTCGGATGAAAACTTTCGTCGACCAGCAAAAAAAATTTACGAGACGCACACTGACTCGAGACAATTTGACTTTTGCACTAACATTCGTCGATCGAATTTGTACATATTCGCTGAGCTCACACATTGCACCTGATTAAACAAACAAGAAAATAATGAAAAAAATAAACACATTTAGAGCGACCAGGAGTCAATGACAAACGAATTGAAACTCAAACGTCCAGTGAAAATAATAAGAAAATTAGCGTTATAAAGAGAGTCCCTGGTTGTTGGCGCGTCGATGAAAGTCAAGGGGTCTTGGTCTCAATTTTCCAAAAACTGCGCCACTTTTTACAGTATTTCTCAAAGTCTCGCTCTTTTGCATTTTTTACTTAAGCGAAGGAAAGAAAGAAAAAAAAAACAAAGAAAAAAAAATCACAAAAAAAGAGAGAAACGACAAACGACTTCCAAGTTCTTCCCGTTTTTAATCGTCGTGTGTAAAGTCTAGTAAACGGAGGAGAACTCGCCGAATCGGTGAAGCGAGCAAGACAGTTAACGAGTTAACGAGGCGCTAGCGTAAGATTTGTAAATAACAGCAAAGCCATAATGCAAATGATTAATTTGAAGGTGCTTTCGAGGGAACTCGTCGGGGGCCCAGCGTGCGGTTGCTTCTAAGGTAACGAGATCCCTCGAAAGCTCACTTTCTCTCTATCTCACAGTGCGGAGAGATTCAAATTCGATTCGCGGCACTTGAAACAAAACAGTTATGCTGAAAGGACGCAGAGGGACAGTTGATCGATGATTATGACGAAAAGAGCCAACAAATGTTGAATTTGTAAATGTTATTATTGATGATTCCGCCGATTCACACGTACTTTATCTCCCGGCCCTATTTTTCCCTGTCTCGAGGAAAAATCGGCAGCGAGGCCCCCTCTCCCTCCCCCCTCCCCCTCTCGTCGCTCAACGGCAACAAAAAAGCAACGCGATGACTTTTAATCTTGACCCAGTATATTAGATAGATCTATATATACATATTATAAATATAAATATATTTTGTATCTTTAACTTGTATATGAAGTGAATATGAATATAATGATATAAATGGCAACAATATTGTATAGAAGAGAGAATATTGAAATACATGAAAGATGCTTTTAAACATTACTGTCTAACGTCATTTTTGTATACCACATTAATTATTTTTGACGAATTTTCAAGTTGATCAACTCTTGATCATTTTTCTTTATTCGTTTCTTTCTTGTTTTTCTTAATTTTTATTATACTTTTTTTTATGTATCAACGATACTGTCAGTATTGTGTGACTTACTGCTATTATCGTGGTACTGCCCTCACTTTCTTGTGCGTCTTTATTTCAAAGTTTTTTCCTCCTTTGTTCAATGCAATTAGTTTGTCGCTGCTCTTATCTGCAAAATAAACAAATTTGTTGCTATTTTTTTGATGATGCTCAATTTTTGAAAAAAAAAAAGAGTCGGAGAGCAATCTTTCGCACTATTGTTTGTTTATCCCTTCTAACATTAATTTTTTTTTCTTTTCAACTCGACGCTCAAAAAGTATGAACAAACTGTACTTTAAATACAACTGTTATAAGCTTGACATGACAATCATCTCGCGTTTTTCTTTCTTTACGTTTCTGTGATTATAATTTAATTTGACACCGAATCTTTTGTTACAAATTACAAAAAAATAAACTTGAATGATTAGAGTATCGAGTTGAAGGGTCTCTGATTTATTTCTGAAACCTTTTAATCGAACAATTGGTAGTTTTCGATAAAAAAAGTGCAATTGCCTTGTTATTGAACACGAAATACACACAAACTCACACAAAAAAAAAGAAAGAATTGTTAATCAAAGCTGAACAGTTTATTTAAAATGTATGACGATTGATGGTTTGTACTTGCACTTAGAGCACAGGGAGAGCCGAGGAAGCAAGCACTCGCACGAGACTGCGCCCGCGACTGTTCATTTACCATCCACATCCGCATCCGCATCAGCACAGAAACCAAGATTCCCATCCTTAGTAACCGCTCCCGCTCCCATGGATACGCATCACCTTGCCTCGCCGTCACACCTCTCACCGGTAATGACGGACTACTAATATCTCTCTCTTTCTCTCTCTCTGATCATCACTCATCATCATCGTCGTCGTCAAAAATCGAGTTAAGAGACCGAGAGAGGGCAACTCGCATGCAACCAATTGTTTGAGCTTATAGAGCGCGAGAGAATCTATAATTTGATCGATTGAGAGTTGATATATGAGATTGAAGAGCTAAAGAATGTAGAAAGACAAAGCTGACGTTTGGAAAAACCTAATGACTGTTGTAGATGGTGGAAGCGTCGTCGTCGTCGTCGTCGGCGGGCAATGGCTGGAGCAAGGCGTTGCCGGGTCGCAAGCGTGTCTATCTGGCTCGCAACGTCGAGCAGTACCGCAAGCGGGCTGCCCTTAGGATGAGGGCCTCCTCCTCCTCCGAACCTGCCAATTCCGATAAGACTGCCGAGTATGTATTTTTATCAAACCCAAATTTGATCTCGGCAAATAACTACCAAATTAAACGGCCATCTGATTGTTGCTGTTTTTCTTCTTGTTGTTGTTGTTAATCGCAGTGGTCAGGAGAGCAAAAACGGAGCGGAGCCGATCGACGGCTCGGACATTGTCGCGTCCGACGAGGTGCAGTGTACTTTCGATCTCAACAGCTATCGCGCGGTCTACGTGGTCAATCAGGAGGCTGTAATCTACAAAAAGGGCTGTCTCACGCGAGCCAAGCAGGTACGAACATTCAATCACCTCATTCATTCGATTTTTGGCTGAAACTCACGCTAACCGCTGCTATGCATCTACCTTAGAGCCATCCAGCAGTGACGAAGCGCAAACACGGCAAGATTGGACAATGGCACAACGCTTGGCTGGCGAAGAACGTGAGCGAGGCGCAGTCGAGGCTGTGCAAAGATTGGCTGCTGGGCCGCTACGAGAATCTCATACCTCATCGGACGCGAATCCTCACGGACAACGACCTCGCGCGCAGCCCCTATCGACAGTACAATCGCTACTCCGTCGAACGCCTTGACTCGCAATCGCAATCCTCCACCTCGTCCACGTCCTCGTCCTCGTCGTCGTCGTCGACGTCGTCGTCGCAGCAGCAGCAGCAACAGCCCGCCTCCAAGGACTAAAGTCAAGTCATATGTTGTGTATATCGTGATAGATTTTTTTTCTTTTTTTACTGTAAATAATACATACGCACGGCAGGTAGCCTCTTGGCAGAAAGAGATTTATATTTCGTGTTGTGATTATGCTTTTATCGCCAGAGAACGAGCGCGCTCCGAGTGTACGTTGATGATGATGATGATGATGATGATGATCCTGTAGCTTCCTCTCTCGGCGTCCTCTTTCTTTTTCTCTTCCTTTTTTATTATTATTATTATTATCTACCACGGGATAAGATGTAACATATTGCGACTTTGTTTACTTTGTTATTTGTACGAGACGAGGGCGACAGACTTTTCGACTACCCAGCATCACCTTGTTTATACGTGTCACGTCAGTATAGGCACCTCGTTACACGCTGACTTGTTGATTACGATTTACGTTTATTAAGATTCAATTTTATGTATAGATTATTTTACTCTCTCTTTCTCACTGTCTATCTCTTTCTTTTGTGAATACTTGAACGTGAATTTTATATAATACAAAGCAAACAGATGTGTACTATCTGTAATATCTTTTTCAAGACTACCTTAAGTTTAAGTCAATATACATACACATGAAGACATCTTGCAATCATCATAGTTTCTTTTTTAAGAATAGCAGATAACCGAAAAGCAAAATAATTAAGGCCTTAATTTTTTACCTACAATCTTTAGGCTATAATACTTTGTTGTAACATACAAAATGTGTTGTAATAAAGTAAGATTATTACTGAAGTTGTGACTAAGAATTATGAAAGTTTATAATCACGATTACGACGGGCACGTCGGCAAAACATCAATCAATCTAAATATTGATCTATTAATTGTAAGGATAGTAATGTAATGCTGTTTAATATTATTCCATAATTATTGTACAAATAACATTATTACATTTAAAAGAACTTTGATTGATTGCGGCGAGACATCACATTTTCGGCCAACACTCTTTTTTATTTTCAAAAAAAAAAAACAGACGTCAGTGCCTGCGTGTGGTCAAAACCAATTTTTCTTTTTAATGTTTTATTAAATTTATTGTAACATCTCGTGATTCCATTGATTAACGATCCTTGAAGAAGAAAAAAAAAACTGTTGAAAATTAAAATATTTGTGATCGATGAAAATTTATGAGAAGTAATTTAATATAGTTTTTATAATGAAAATGAAATATAAGAGAGATACGCGCATTTTAAAAGAAAGCTGAGTATGAAGATACATAGCAAGTAAATATATTAAAAATTTAAATGTAACATTATATTTTACGCATGATATTAGCGATAATATATGTATATTTTGCACAAACAATAAATATCTTAATTCGTAAGAAAAATATAATAAAATAGTTACATATAATTATGAATTTTTGTGTTGTTGCTTGTGTCGTCTTGAATATTATCAAATTATTATAAAAATTCGGCCTCTTTGTTCATTTTTTTCGACCTCTTCTATATACGTATTTCATTTTTATCTTACAACCACTTGCTTGGTAGCGAGGACATATGTCGAGGAAACAAGAAAAATGTAATAAAAACTATTGTCTCTTTATTGATTGATTGCATAAAAGGCATGTAACATTCGATCGGCGCATATTTTTCAACAATTTTAAGAGATTTTCTTGGAAAAACAAGAAAGAAAAGTTTGCGACGCGGCGAACAGTCGGTTGTAGTTTAAAATGTAAAACGAATCGCAATTCCATTAGCGTGTCAGCTTGTGTGTATATATACATATGTACAATTGTTCAACAAAGAAAAAGAAGTAGGTATCGATTGGCTCTAGCTACTGGAGTTGTTGTAAGATGGCCGGCCGGCGAGTTCGAGGAGGTAGCGGTCCGGATGGTCCAACCACTCGGCAGTGCTCAGCTTGACCACCCTCTGCCTCTCCGCTTCCTTCACCTGCCACTTTTTGATTTCCAGCTGCCTCTCTCTGCAAAGAAGCCAATCGAGTCAAGTCAAGTCGAGCCAATTGTCGAGAAAAAGGGGGGAGTGGGGTCGCTCTTACCTGGACTTGGTGTCGCCGCAACCCCAGACCTCGAGACTAGCTAGCTGATAAGGCACCCCGGCGAAATTGACCTCGTTGAAGCCTTGATCAATAATGACCTTTGGATTGCGCGGGTCGAGGCCGGCGCGCAAGCCCTGCGGGTAGCCCCGGATGCTCGTGTTCAAGTACAGCAGCTTGGGGCCCTTTTCGACCACGCGAAAGTTGGGCAGCAGCTCGACCACCACCGAGTCCTCGTTGCCCCAGTACAGATGAGACTCGCGCCACTCGAGGGCCGAGCACACGCAGTAGGTCGGGTACGTGCGCTTGTCGTCGGTGTCGCTCACGCCCCGGATGAACAGCAGAGTCGGGCCTTTGTAGCCGAGGACGTGGTGCAGGAAACGGTTCGAGCCGACCCCGTGCTGATTGCTGTTGTACAGCAGAGTCCAGTGCCGAGGACAAACGGCGCCTGACATTTTCGTTATCAGCGCTTGCATGCCGTCTTTGTGCGGGTCCTCTTCTGTCTAGTTTCAAGCGGATAATTCACAATCATTCGATGCACTTCAGACTTAAAATAGCTTACTGCTCATCATTCGCATTAGCATTCTTGCAATCACGCCTGCATGCATTCATTTTTTTTCTTTTATACACCACACCGAGTCGTTTATATTCATACGTATTTTCTGAATAATCTCCAATGCAATTTACAGCTTTAAACAGTTTTTTCATTCACATTACGCGCCAAGAAAGCACGCGAAAAGTTCAATTATTCATTTATACAAAAGAAAGCTTGCATTCATTTTCAAATCAGCAAAAATTATTTAAAAAAAAAAGCATATCATGCAGTTGAGTTAATTTTTTTTTGTCAACAAACCCAAAAATATTCTCACGCCTACAGCTACTAACAATGATGAGTCCGATTAGTGGCTACCTGTTATTCATAAATTTTAAAAAACAAATTTTTTTTCATAATTTGCTTCAAGGTTTTCCATTGATTGAATAGTCACTGAACATGTAAATTACGTTAGTCAGCAATTAATAATAATTGTGAGGAAGTTGTTAATCTACTTGAAACTATTTAGGTTTTTTTATGATGGCCATTGACTCAATTACATCTATTTACAACGGAAATTTAGAACGCAAGAAAAAACATCAAAAAGCAGAATTAAATCTACATTTAAATTAAAAAAAGACAACATTAATACATAAAAAATTTACCTTTATGTAGCAATTTGGTAAAGTTGCAGCCAGTATCCAGACATGGCTAATGGGTAAAAGCGTTTCTGAAAAGTCAACATTGACTGGTTGATCAAGAACAGGTGTTGATGGTACCAGATGAGGACCTGACTGTTCACTAGACATAAGTGTTTTACCACTGCGATATGCAGTGGTTAAGATGTGAACCACATACCTGTGCATCCCAAATACAATTCGTGCACAATTTTGCCAAAGCCAGTTGGTCACAAAACTGACTGATAAAGTATCTTTGCCATGAAACTGAAGGGTAATAAATTATCATTTCTTTATAAAAATGTGAGTTTTTTGTTTCAATAATAATGTACTCACACATGAATTAACTACAGCAGCCACTGTATTGAATAATTGTGGACAAAATCCACCTCCATCTTCTACGCACATAGCTAATCTATAAGAAATTATAAGTAACTCTTTAAGTCCATCTGGTGCAACTTCACTCTCCTCCCTGTTTCTGGAGAACATTTTGACGTAGTTCTCAAGTACTGTATGATCATTCATTATAGCTAGAAATCTTTCGGCCTGCTGTTTGAATGCAGATTGGCCTAAGTGAGCTGTGGTGGCCTTTGATGAAGTATGCAAATGCGTGAATAATCTATCAGCAAGGAATTGGTGATGGGGGAATAGGTACTTCTGAAAGACTGTGCGTGTGATGCCATTTACAGCCTCTTCCTTTTGCGATATTTCTGTTAAAATCTGCAACAAAGTATTTTTATTTTAGATTGAAAATAAGTAAATAGAATTTGTCAGGCTGCTAAAAATTTTTATACAACACTAGCTCTTGATTTGTTTGATAATAGAAATTTATTTGAAGAGGATGACATATAGTATTGAAAATTTGATAACATCACAATAATGACACATCAGGAAATTAGACTGATAAGACACATGAAGTACAACAATGAGGTGAGACATAAGATAACACTTTACTCAAGATTAACAAGAAATGTTTTTCTTGTCCACACAAGCTATTCAGAGTTTACTATTTATTCAGTTTATCATCTTGGAGTAGAAATAGACTGTAGCTGGACTAATTAAAAAAAAGTTTGTTATTTTAAAAGATGTATGAATAAAAAACTTCTCATACAGATAAGAGACCGTGGAAAATATTGGGAAATAATGTTGGATAACAGCAGAGTGCATGTTGTACAAATTGACAGGCAATTGCGTACTAATCAATCTAATTGCGCGCAATAAATTTAAAAAAAAATGAAAAGGAAAATATTCAGTGCAAGATGTTGAGTATAGTAGAAAGTGCGTTCAAGGCTGGCAAGGCGGGCGATTACCTTTGCAAGCCTGTCGACAGGCAGGAACTGGGTGTGCGAATTGTTTTGGATGTCGGCGCCGGAGGAGCTTCTCGACATATCGGCGGAGGCCTGCTGACTGTTGACACTCGGCGTCGTTGAGCTGGTAGTGCTCTTGTGCTCGTCCGACGAGGCCTTATCGGTGGTGGCCTTCTTGCCCACCTGGTTGCCCATCGCGCGACAGCGGCTACAGATGAAAATTGGGTCAGGACGTGGACGTGCTGGTCGGCAATTCGCGCACCGTGGCCATCCGTCAACGCGCGAGAAGAGGACCAGAGCCGAGAACACCGCCGCCGAAAAATGCACTGGTTCAGAGAGCTCTAACTAAACTCGACAGAGAGCGAGAGCAAACGGCAACCGACGGAACAGCCTCGCCTATCGCCATCTCACGGTTGAAAGAGAGCAGCCGTTAATTGCATGAGCGCTCGCTCGACGCTCGACTCGAGGCCTCGGCCTCGAGGGCTCGAGCCAGCTTTTCTTATGCCCCACGCGTACGCACATTGACGCACATGTGCAAGCACGTGTTTTTGCGCTATGACTCCCCAAGCATTTTGCGTTGACGTTATTCCGATTACTTGCATTATGTCATCTTTTTCATAGTATCACAAAAATAAATCCAAACTTTTATCATTTACAAGGTTTCCTCTTTGAATTTCAAATAAAAAATATTCAATAATTTTCAAATAATTTCGTCGCATCAACTGAAAATTCATTGAGCTGGAGTGGGGATATTCGTAATAATTTAAATTTATTAAATTTCACACCTTTTATTTGATTAGGGTAAGAAAAAATCAATAATTTATCAATAATAAATGAATTTGAAAATTTTTTAAAATATTTACAATATTTGTGAATAGATCTTTGAAAATTGGAACAATCACAGTATTCTTTGTTAAAAATCATCAATATATGCATTATTCTTTGCATCGCTAACAGATTGGCAGATCTTGAAAAACTATCATTACTCAAAAGCTAATCATTAACTTGGGATGGCTCAGTTCCAAAGTATCTATCGCCAAAGTTACCTATGCCTGGCAGTACATAGAACTTTTCATTTATTTCCGGATCGAGTGCAGAAGTAACTATTTTTACATTAGGAAAGGCATAGGCTATCGAGTGTACTCCTGACTCAGCCATAAGCAAGGAAACAAGCATGATGCTTTCTTCTGCAACATCATGATCTAAAAGTACTCTTATGGCCATCATTGCTGCTGCTCCAGTGGCCACCGTTGCATCCATTAAAAGTACTCTATAGTCTTTTATGTCCTTTGGCAATCTAAGATAATACAATTCTGGCTCTGCAGTTTGCTGATTCGTCTGAATCAATATTTTTCCAATTCTTATGTCCTTGCAAACATCTCGCACAGCTTGTTCCATTGTCTCTCCAGCTCTCAATATAGATACACCACAGATTTTGTCAGTAGCACATCTTTTTCCATTATATAATACACCCTGAGGCGTTTCAACTGTCAATTCTTTGAATGGTAGCAGTGACAAAGCATATTCAATTACTAAACGAATCAGACGTTTTGAATAAAATATAAACTCGTCTCTGTGTGTATTTTTGTTGCGTATGAAAGTATGCAGGCCCTTGATTTGTGGTGTGTCGGGAAGTAAGAATAATGAATCCGGAAGAGGCTGCCCAATGTAGGAATGAGCAAGCTTTTCTCTCAATTTGAACCCTCTCAATTGGAGCTGTGTATGGACATGCTGAACAATCAATTCAATAGCAACTTCGTTGTCACCTCCACGAGGTACAATAATGTCAGCATGCACCATAGAAGGTGCAATATAATAATAAAAGGATGGCTTAACCATTGTACTATATTGTTTTAGTACACCATCCAAGTCTCTACCTCTCTGTGTAATATCTCTTCTCAAACGGCGAGCTAATCTTACATCAGCATCCGTATCCACAAACACTTTTATGTCGCACAGTTTCATAACGTCAGAATCATAAAACGTCAAGATTCCTTCAAATATAATAACATTTGCACCGTACATCATCTTAGTTCTACCTTCTCTTCTGTGTGTTACAAAATTATAGATAGGAACCTCAACTTTTCTACCTTCTTTCAAGCGTTGCAGTGTAGTCTTCAGCAGTTCAAAATCAAAAGCATCCGGATGATCAAAATTATATTCATTGCGAGCTGCCATCTCGTGCTGCTTTTCATTCAAGACTTTATAAAATGAGTCCATACTAAGTAACGTTACCCATGGTACGTCAAGAGATTCAATGATTTTAGTAGCAACGGTAGTTTTTCCAGAAGCACTACCACCACATATTCCTATCACAAAAGGTTCAACCTGTTGCCCAGCAGAGTTGTACCAAGGTGGTCTACCAGCTGTATAAATAGTCCTAGTTTTGCTCTGTAATATTGACTCAGCTGCAGTCTTCTTGTTAGATTGGGAGCAGCTTGTTGTCCTCTGTCTGCGCGAATGAGGAGACTTTTGAGAACCAGCCGATGGAGGTCTTGGGGAGACAGGCATTGGAGTTGGTGTACCCATGTCTCTATGATACTCATCAGTGAGTTCCTCAGTGAAGAACAGTTCTCGATCTTCTAAACATGGTTCACAGTCATCGCTCTCAGAGCTGGCAGAGCTTGGTGGGTCATAATGCTGTACCTTTGCTGCCATAATTGCAAGATAAGTACGTGGTAATTATGTTCTACTCTTTGTTCTAAATTAGGTGATTAATGAGCTCACCAATATCAATTTAACAATTGAAAATCTGTTTTCTTCACTTGTAACGCTAAAAATAAATGGTTGCATAGTTAAATATCTTGTTAGAAGTAAGACAGCAATTGTAGTTCAAGGCTTACATGCACATGTGAAGATAGGAACTATTAAATATTTATTCCTTGTGAACTCAAACATGAATTCTTTTCTCTTTGAAAAATACTGCTGGTTTAATATTCCCATGTACTGAACCTGCAAGAGTAATTATAATATAATTTTACAATCGAAATTCTCATGTATTCATTTGATAAATTAATTGTCAAATTGAATAATTTAAAACCAATCTCAATGACAAAAAACAAATAAATTATTCTTACTGTACAATTTTAGGCTTTTTCTGACATGTGAGAACAATAAATTATAACTAGAGTTTCAAATAAATTGACAGCTAATCAGTATAAAAGCGCGAATCTAATAATGTTAACTCTTCTAAATGACGAAAATTAATTATATTGTCAATACATTGATTGAGTGATATAAATATATGTCATTGTTCTTATTACTCCAAAAGGTTAGATACGAAAATAATTGTTGCGATCGATCAAGAACATTATGTTATCTGAAATGGAGGCGCAAAAATGCTATATGCAAGGCTCAATGACGCAATTTGAATAAAAATCAAAATGATAAGCCGATAATGGCAAGTATTTAAACAAACTAATTTGTACGGCTGAGCAGGTTGTGACAGCAACAAAGGAAATGCTAAAAAAAAGGAGTCGCGAAAAGCTTCGGCTCACCTGTCAGTCGAAAAACAATGTTGCATCCTGCAATGTGGTGCAATGCCAAGGTCGTGGCTGCAGTGATAATGATTATTATGCCGATTGGCAATAGCGATTACGACTTACTAGGAGTATAAAAAAATAAGTTGCACCATGCGCGCACCGCGTCGCTAGTCCAGGCTTTATGCAGCTTTATGATTCTGTCGATAGTGTCGATCACAAAGTTTCCGCATGCCTGTTGTGAGCGCATGCGTGCATCCGAATTTTCGTAGGAGTAGTGGCACTGCACTCAGCATGCTATGCAAATGCAGTCGCGCGGAAAATTCGTTTTCCATACAACAGCAATAATTAGTTTTTATGTCATAACCACAATTTTAATAGAGCGGTTCATATAGAGATATTATAACTCGGACAATGAGTTTGAACTATATTTTTGATAAATTGGTATAAAGATAATATATTATTGTTACATACTTTTATTTATAATTGTTTATATAATTGTCTGCATTTATCTAACTTGTAATAAAAATAAGTATATAAATAGACGAAAATTAAAAAATATGTTGACACATAAGAACCCATTCGAGTAATAATTTTGGCTACAACTGTAAATTTCCGAAGTCTTGTGTATTTTTGATGGAATATTAAAAAGTCTCCCGATTAATTATTTTGGAGCAACGTTCGTTATTTCTTATCGTAAAAATGGAATGATAAATAAGTGCGCGAAAGACGTTCGATTACTTTTGCGTGTGCCGCGATTGCATAGGATGAGATGAGCGCGCAGACGCAACGCATCAGTCGGTGATGAATGCGCAGGCGCAAGCTCGCTCGTCGCCAGTGCTACGTACAGTACGGCTTGAGGGGCCGCACAGTCTGGAGGGGCGTACAGAAAGGAGGCCATATTGTACAGTTAAACTGAAAAGAAAGAGGAAAATATAGAATCGTCGCTGTCGAATTCGACGTCGTCCCTGCACGAACGGCAATTCCTGGCCCTGCAGCCCGCAGCTGTCTCCCTGTGACTCTCTCCTCTCTCGCTGCTGGCTCTCTATCCGTCTCTGTCTCGCGCGCGTAGCAGCCTTTTTTGTACATAAATACACGCTGAGGGAAGGAGAGAGAGAGAGAGAGAGAGAGAAAGAGCTCTTTCGTGCTGCTTTTCTTGGGGGAGAGACGGAGAGCGAGGAGATCGGTTGTGCACCATCCCGAGAGGAAGAGGAGTGTCGGCATAGAAGCCGTCTGTCTGTGTAGTGTAACGAATTGTCGAGATGGGCACTCGAGACGACGAATACGACTATCTGTTCAAAGGTAAGCGCTTTACTCATCTTCCTCGCGAAGGCAGCCGAGTCATCGGCTCGCGCGCCTGAGATCATTGTTTTGTACTACTAGTTCGCTTGCTCGCCTGCTTGCTCGCTTGCCTGGCTGCCTGGCTGCGCATCGATCGCGATGTTTTCTCGCCTTCAGAGAACGAACAATCGTCGCCGTCGAGGGCCAAACTCTATAGACGTTTGACATTGAGCAGCCAGCAGCAGCAGCAGCTGAACGAAGTGAGAAAGAGAAGGCACGTCATATACGCAGGCTTGTCAACGTCCGGTCTCACTCTTTCTCTCTCTCTCTCTCTCTCTCTCGCGCTCGCTCTCCTCTTGTGGATGACGACGCTCGATTAATATTCCGCGAACCCGAGCAGTACCGGGACTTTTCGACGTTGAGCATACCATGGCTATGTTCCTTTTTTAGGGCACACATACCCGCGCGCTGACCTCCAATGATCGTGTCATGCATTGATCCGCAAGAGAGCTTAGATTGCTCGGGCAATCACTGTAGATTAGCTGTCGACTCCCACTTTTTTTTCGGATGCGCATCGTCGCATTTTTTCATACATACGTATACATATATATCAATTGCTTGGGCTGATTGCACCAGACAAGAAAAAAAATATTTTAATTCTTTGTTTACAAGCAACTGACGAGCTGCTTTCGACGTCTCTTTGTTTGGAGCGGCTTGATACTGAATGAGGCTGATTCAGTGCTCCAAAAAATCAAGAGGAAGCTCAATTGCTTGTATTGCTCTATGCAGATTACATTCCCTATGAGACCAAATATTGCTATACTCTAGGAATTTTGTTTATTTTGATGTGCACAATAAAGACGCCCTTGCAGGCTTCCTTTGATGTAGTCAAATGTTTTTCTGACAAACTTCAGCTGATCTTGAAATCTTATTTGCACTTGTCACTGTACGTCAAATTGATGATCAGTGTCAGTAGTTTATGATTTCTATTGGTGCTTGGTAATTGACTAATTTGAATATTTGATTTCAAGACAATTGAAATGATGATGTCATTCCTATGATACAATCAATATAGCCTGCTCCAAGCTGCTAGAAAAATCCCAAAACCCAATAGCTTTCTTATAATTTATCTCTTGTGTTCTAGTGGTTCTCATAGGAGACTCTGGAGTAGGAAAAAGTAATCTTCTGTCCAGATTTACTAGAAATGAATTCAATCTTGAATCCAAGTCCACCATTGGAGTTGAATTTGCAACAAGAAGTATACAAGTAGATGGGAAAACAATCAAAGCTCAAATCTGGGATACTGCTGGTCAAGAACGTTATCGTGCTATCACATCTGCGTAAGCTCTATTCATTTGTACTCTGTGACAAAATTTTTCAACATTCTTTTCATTTGCAATTTACATTGTAGGTATTATCGTGGTGCTGTAGGTGCATTGTTGGTTTATGATATTGCAAAACACTTGACCTATGAAAACGTAGAAAGATGGTTGAGAGAATTGCGTGACCATGCTGATCAGAACATTGTTATTATGCTGGTTGGCAACAAATCAGATTTGAGGCATTTGAGAGCTGTGCCCACAGATGAGGCTAAAACTTTTGCTGAGAAGAATGGGCTTTCTTTTATTGAGACTTCTGCTCTAGACTCCACTAATGTTGAAACAGCATTCCAAAACATCTTAACAGGTATGTAACTTTGTATTAACTTGTCTTCCTGTTTTGTCATTCTACTTACTAATTGCCTGCTGCCTGCTTACAGAAATCTACCGAATCGTCTCGCAGAAACAGATTAGGGATCCTCCCGAAGGAGACACAATTCGACCACAAAATGTAGAAACAATTGATGTCAAGCCAACAATGCCTGCCGATGGAGTGCGTAAACAGTGCTGCCAACAGTGACGTGGTGTTTGTTTAACGAATGATTTGCTTTACAAGTGAGTTTTTGATAAAATAAAATTTGATAAAATTATTTTACAGTAATGTAAATTTTAAATAAAAGAGTAGCTAATAATGATGCTATGAAATCTACTTTTGTAAAGTTTTTATTCGACACAATCTCACTTGATAATTTCTTACGGGATTTTAGATGCAGTGAGGAAAACACAGGGAGAGGGACGAGAGGAGTGGCGGCCGCTGGTAGATGTAGAGGGTATATACGAGAGCCAAGACTACGTGTACGGGCCTATATTCTCGTATGCTAGAAGGATTTGTCAGCCCCAACGAACATCGACAAGATATTCCGGTTTATTCAAAGAGATAGTTATCGATGTACACGCGTGCAATGCGCAACTTTCTGTTCCTTTTGTTCATCTTGTAAAGTCATTTCGATTACGTGTGAATGTTTCAGCAGACGCAGATACCATGGCCACTGCACTTGGTTCTATCGAGAATGAAAAATTCGCCTTATTTACTCAGCCATTTATATTTTCTCCGCCTCTCTCTCCCTCTTTAACTCTTTCTCTGACTTTTTAGTTTTCCTTCGCTCATGTACGCATTCGTAATAAAATTTAGACACGAGCATTCGCCTTTCGATGCGTATGTGTAGTTTACATCTGCGACACACATGTGAATCACACGCGTTACACACTATGGATAAGATAAAAATTACAAAACAAAAACAAAAAAAAACTGATGCGAGGGCAGACAGATATACATATATTATGTTATTGATAATTAAATGTTGTATTACCGCTTCTTTGTAATACATATATTGATTCTTCTTTGCGCATAATGTGATCATATAAACAATTTGTAATATGTAATATATTTATGACGGAAAGAAAAAATACATGTGGCCACTGACCGCCAATTCGTGCACATCAAGTTCTATGTTGATCGATGATTTGAGAGAAGGATCAAGTTTGAGTGATATGTACTAGAGGTAAACTGAAATTTGAAGGAAATAGCATAGCAGCAACCGAATTGATGTAATTTTCAGATCTCCACCTAAAAAGTTGCTTACCGTCTTGTTCACACGTATTTGTTACACAATAGGGCAGCAAAAACTCATTCTCTGTAAATCATGAAAGTAACATTTGAATTTCTTTGTGATACATTATGAGTGGCCGGCATATGCATACAATATTACCACGTTAATAAAACGAGAAAGAAACTGATGTAATAATAGAACGTCGACAGGGCTTTACTCAATTTTTTACTCGGCGGGCTTGATAAACCACGTTATTGAATTTTAGCAAGAAATTTTAAATATTTTTTTTTACTCAATATACGTTGAATGTTGGCTCTTGTAGATGAAATTTGTTGTATGAAAGAACGTCAATTTTATGCAATTTTTCCCGGCAGGTACACACGTTGATGCGATTGATTCGATTTATATGATAGTTTGAGAGGAGCAATTAAATTCTCAATATTTAATAAAATAAAAATAAAAATTAATAAAATTGGCGAGCTGCACACGTTATTTCAATGAAATAAGAAGGCCATCTACCCCCAATCTTCACGTGTTTTTCGTGAAAAGCATTTTTTAGCACGAATGACTTTTGTTTATGAAACTTTGGAAAGGTGTGAAGACTTCGATAAATGGGTGGGCAAATCAAAGAATGCAAACAATAAGGAATCCTAGATTGTAGTTCTTATAATTGCCTTGGAAGTACGATTGACGAGAGACTTGAAATGGAGGCGACGACGACAACGATTACAATTGGACTATAGTATGAATGTTGATTGGAGTACTTGCTTAACTATCTAAAAAAATTGTCGTTTTTACACGCGTAACCATGACGTGCTGCAATATGGCATTGCCTCGGTATGGCATCCTACACGCGCGCAATTCGCTCATATCAGTTTATTTGAACGTTAGACATGCAATAAAATTGGTCGAAAGCATACGAAAATCAGTTGTAGATGTCATAGTTAAATCATAAGCTTATCAAAAGCTTGTGCGCACCTTCACGAATGAAACTTGAATGAATATAGAGGACATCAAATACATACTTGTCGCAATGTTTTAGATATGAAAGAAATGCTACTGGAATGAAATTAAATCTTCGTTATTAAAATTGTACGTTATGTATGATTCTCTAACCTTTAATGTTAATTATTCTATCATTAAACTATTCTTTTTTAACTTTATTTTATTAATCTGATATTGAATTGAAATAAAAAATTAATAAACACCACAAAGTGACTAATATTTTTCTCAAATCTATAACATAAAGCGGAACTCACAATTGAGTATTTCAATTTTAAAGAACTTATCGCGTACGACTGATATAGAAATTTTATTCTTTTTCAAGTATAATGCATCCAACTTATTGCTGTATTTCTCATTTACTTGCCCTTAATTGTATTTTACTATCATTACACAAGTTTTTTCATGGGTAATATTTTTTCACAAAACAGCAATAAAAAGAATCGCAAACCCCTTTTACACGGTTTGATATTAGATGAAATCTGAGCAGTTTTGTCAACTTTTATCAAAATATATAGTTTATTATGTTGCAAACTATCCTTCTTGAATAAACAAATCCACAGTTGACATACGATTAAAGAAAAATAAATAAATACAATCCTGGCATATATAATATCGAGCTTTTATAGTTTAAATTAAAACCCTTAGTTTGATGCTTAATAATTTAATCTGACGCTTTAAAATTAAATTTTTCCACTTTCACGTGCGCAAAAATAGATAGAAATACTTCACTCATCAGACAACAGTCATCACAGTATTGAACGCGATTGTTATTTACAAATGTATATGTATAATATAAAATCTGAATTAAAACTTTCAAACTATAGATTATGGAGTGGATGAAGCAGATGCAGCTTCCAGGCGTACTGTGCTTCTCTGAGAGCCTTGATTATTTTTCTGCCTATACTCTAACCAACGAGCTAGTTCTGGAGATATTTCTGGATCACTGGCATCTGATGATGCTTCCAATTGTTGATAATACGCATCTCTTAGCAAGCGGAACGTCTGAACGTTTCTGTATGGTAGATGAGTCATAGGATCTCGATACTTTGCTGGAAACCTGAAACACAAAAGTTTTTTTTATATTGATGCGACAGAAAATTAATTTAAGTAAATTTAAATTAATTTATTACCTTGTGATGGCGCATAGTGATCTTAAAGTAGGCCTAAGGGCCGGTTTCCTTTTGAAAATTACATTAAATTGTTGCATACTCTCAAATGTAACAAAGGTTCTTTCGTAACAATTATTCATTTCTATACATTCAATACTATTTTCTTGAGCTTCTTCACTTGTATCTTTTATTTTGTCTTCAGCAGTTGAACTACTCAAAGAAATAATTGTTTTTAGAAGAAAATAGAATAAAAAATGTTACAGTATGCATGAAAAAAAATGTACCTTTTATTGGCATCTATTGATTTTTCAGCAGATTCTAAAATTTTGTTACTGTCTGATTCTTTTTCAGGATTTTTCTTTTTGTTTGAATTTGACAATTCTAATACTGGCATAGAAAATGATTGATACTTTATCATAGGTCCTACATTTGTTTTGCGAATTACTCTTGCATTCTTTTTTTCATTCTCCAGCCTTTGGTATTTTTCTAAAATAATGAATAATCTTAATTTGAAATGTCACAAATGAATATTTAAATGCAATTTTGGTTCAGGAATTTACCTAATGATTTCAAATTTATTTCTTCAGTAAGACGTGCTTCTTCTAGTAATTCTTCTTGTGTGGGCTTATAATCATCATGTCTTACTAATTTAACTCGCTTCCTCTGATCTTCAGTCCTCTCTTTCAGTCTCTTCAATGTGGCTGTAGATTTGGCAGCTGTTGAGTGTCTAATAGATCTCTTCTCTTTACAGAAATGATATGTGAAATTAATATATTGAAAAAGATTTAAAGAATAAAGTAAAATTTATAAGTACCCATAGGGTCAACAAACACCCTTGCTATTTTTTGTATTCTTGTTTTCTTTCTTTGAACAGGTGGTGGTTTAGGCTTTGAAGAGGAAGGCTTGACTGGTTCTTTGTAAGCTTTAGTGAATACACCTTTTTTTCTCTTTTTGTCCTCGACTTCCTGATCTGACACTGGTTCATCATTTTCATCGATGCTAAAATCTGAATCAACTTCATCTTCCACTTCAACCTCTTGTCTTTAAAAAAAAAGAAGAAGGGAATCTCATGATATTTATTTTCTGATTTTGTTGCAACTTACTTATAATCTCGATCTTGTTCTGTTTCCTCAAAACCTCCATAAGTAGTTTTATAAAATTCATCTTCCTCCTCCTCGTTGAGGAGTCTTGCCATTTTGCTGCCAGCATTGGCACGTCTTGGTCTTGCAGATGCCATGTTTTATGAAAGATACTTCCTCTGAAAATTTGAAATTCAATAGCTGATCAGAACAGTAATTATTGTAGCATTAAAATTAAGCTGCACTCACAAGGCTGGTAAAGAAGTCAAATTTTTTTGAACTAAGCACTTGACATAACCTTCATCGCTCAAAAAACAATGTCGAATAAAACAAGTTTTCAAACATTTGTAAAGTAGGAAAATGTACAGGAAAGCCTATTTTACGAGCAGGAAAATTATCGAATATTTTCTAAAATTGTAAGATACCAAATTGGAGAATATTCAACGTAAATTTCAAATATTGTATACTAGCTTATGCCTTGTCTACACCTAGACTTTATCAGAGACTATGTTAAAGCGAGGTTTAATATTCTAGAAAGATAAAGTGAGAG
>JAWWMK010000021.1:9099984-9131062 GCA_035047105.1 Galeopsomyia nigrocyanea | reverse complement strand
TTTAATAAAAAATCACTAAGATAAAAAAGTTTTTGGATGTGTGATTTTCCGATTGAAAAATTGGATGTGTGATTTTTACAAACTACTTATTGGAGGTGGGATTTTTTTCCACTGACCCGACGAAATGATAATTATTCCAATGCATTGACCATGTCAAGGAAAAATTATTCAATAACTGCATTAAAATAAGAAATCGAAAGCAAGAATAAAATGCTATGAAAAGGTTGTCTTCTTTATGAAATAAAAAGATTTCCCTCTGTGGCGGTAAATTTAAATGTAGGTCCGCTCCGGGTTTTTCTCTCGACGGACTTATCGAACGGAAATCCCGATGTATTATTCAACAAAAATTACAAAGTTTGATGCACATCCGCGGTGGTCCTCGACGGTAAACAACAACCCAATAAAAAAGAAATGAACGTGTAAACTGCAGGTGCGTACCTGGTCGTCCAGGCCTGGTGCTCCTGAGGATAAGTGACGGATCTTATCGAACGGAAATCCCGATGTGTTATTCAACAAAAATTACAAAGTTTGATGCACACCCGCGGTGGTTCCCGACGGTAAACAACAACCCAATAAAAAAGAAATGAACGTGTAAATTGCAAGTCTGTACCTGGTCGTCCAGGCCTGGTGCTCCTGAGTCCCGGGTAAGTGGTCATGTACATGGTGTGAGTGGGCCGATCGGCTTTCCGCCGGTCGTACAGCCTGACGTCCTCGCTGCAGCCGGCGACGGCGAACTCGTTGCAATTGGCGGGATTGATCTTGAGCGAGTAGATCTGGTAGGGGCTGCCGTCGGCGTTGGTGGCGGCGAGGAGGCTGTCCTTGGGCAGCGGCCCCCGCCTGATGTCGAAGTCCCTGACGACGCCGTCCCTCATGCCGTAGACGATGTTGTAGGGTATCTCCGGGTGCAGGCCGTAGGCCATGCTAGCACAGCGCTGCTTGGTCAGCAGGTCGTAGCACATGAGCTGCCGGAGGTCGATGAGCTTGACGTCGCCGTAGCGGCCCACGGCGACGATGTGGGCCTCGGGGTTGCTGTAGAGCCAGTCGAAGCGCACGATCGAGCAGCCCATGATGGTGGGCACGGGCAGCTTGTGGTTGCGCGAGTGCTGCTGCCAGCTCCAGAGCTCGATGGAGTCGTGCGACCAGTAGGAGGTGCCGACGAGGGTGCCGGGCTTGTTGAAGCGCAGCCGGGCGATGTAGTTGCGCTCGGCGACCTCCTTGTGGCCGGCGAGGCCCGAGGCCAGCGCCTCGGCGTAGAGGTGGTGCTGCATCTGGTGCACCGGGCGCAGGCGGTGGATCGAGCGCACCATGTCCGAGCGGCTGGCCTCGTACTTGGCGCTGCCCAGGCCGATTTGCCGCTCGAACAGGTGCCTCATCAGCGAGGTCTTCTCCATCGCCTGTCGCCGGCCGCTTCTTCTTGGCTTCTGCTGCTTGGGCATTCTGCGGCAGCTAGCGTCGACAAGTGCGTGCGTGCGTGCGAACCGGCTCGTCGGGCTGCGACAACTGAGCCGAAAATTGCCGGAAATCCGAAGAATCCCTCGGCTCGAGAGGGCTGTAAACATTTTCCCTTTAGGATGCACGCAGTTATGACTCTATAGGTGCTTAGCGGATACTTAAGTGTCACAGTGCCAAGACAAATGCCATTTAAGGGCGGAGCAGTTCGAGTCAGGTATACTCGCACCCCCTGCAATCAGATTTCGCCGCTATGCAGCTCTTCTCTACTTTTATAAGCCTCTTCTGCTATTAGCTGCGTCCAAAGTCATTTACAGCTTTAGCCTACCAACGCTCTCCCGGCAATTTAGCCAAATATTGTACAGTTAAATTATAGAGCCGCGTTTACTGTGATGGAAACAAGCTGTAAAACTATCTTTTCCTTTGGGCCGGATTATTTAGTTACACAGACGATATAATTCTGCTTTTTCAAAACATTTTATTTTAACTTACAAGTGAACGAGTTTCATTTGTACAATTATTACAAGGTAGAAAAATATTTTTTTTTTTGGCAGCATGGCAATGCATAATTGACGTTGAATATTCAAGTCTTTTGTACATAAACATTTTATTTGTAAAACGTGGCATTATCTTCACCGAGAAGACAAAAGTACCTATAAAATCTAATACTATACAGTTAAATTTAACTAGAATTATCGATTGAAAATAATATCACAAACATTATAGCAGAAGACGCTTCACTCCCACAAACGGATACCCTTGTGATTCCAATTCATTGCTAAAACCGGTAGAGTGGGATGAACGGCAAATCGCCATGAATCCTCGGTCAGCGGAATTTGACGAACCAGCTCTTGCGTCTCTTTATTCCAAATAAAAATTGTGTGAGATCTGTCAAACTGTTCGTTTATCGATGCTATTGTAATGACGAATTCGTTCTTTTGTCCGCAAAAGTGTGCATCGAAAATACTGTAAGCGTAGCGAGATGATCTTACAATTGAAAACTTCTTTGCCCGCGTGTTTTCGTTTAAAGTATCAAACAAATGTATAGGCTCAGTGTTTAAAGTAGCCAATATTTCTGTACCGTTAAAGTTATATTTTACCGCTTCTACAGACATTTCAGCTTCATAAGACGGTGAACTGGCACTTTTATCTTCATTTGATTCTTCAAGATTGAATTCTCGAATAGGCTCTGATGAGTTTCTGTGGTCGTATATTCTCATATTCTTTATTCCCCCAACACAGAATTCTGAACATTTGACTGGATTTATGTCAAGACTGTGAATATCGTAATATTCTGTGCCATCACCATTTATAGTAAACAAATCTGCTGGATTTTCTTCTCTTACATCAATATAAACAATTTTTCCAGTGTGACTACCGGCAAGAATAGTGTGAGGTAGAATTTCATTTACGCTAAATCTATAACCCCGAGGCAGCCCAAAAGAGCTTAAATCATCAGTATATGTTCCTAATAACAGACGTGAATCATTTGTTGTGAGATTTGTCAAACGCACATCTCCTTGTTGACCATTGGTCACCAACAAATTGTCATCGTTGCATGGAACCCAATTAAAATGCGTCACAGTAAAGTCATGTCCAGCCGAGACAATTTTTTTCAACTTTCCTTTGCACCAGTCCCAAACTTGAATTTTATCTTCAACCCAGAATGAATTGGCAAGCAAATTCCCTTTGCTATTAAAGCGTATTTCTGCGATTTGACTATTCCCTACAGATGAATCATTTCGTAAACCTTTTGTAGGTTTCAGTTTTTGTAATGAATTCAAAGTTGTGTGATAACTCAACAATGTCTGATCTCCATTGATTCCAAGTTGTAAATTAAACAAACTTTTAATGATAGACTTGCAGCCCTTTTTTTTATTTGATTCCTCCATCACCTGCTGAAAATTATTATTCCAATAAATAATGTACCTTTTTTCAAGTTGCGTGATTTAAACAATATAAAACATAACCTTATTATTTATTATTGTTACATTAAGAAAAATAGAAGCAATGGCATTATTGGAATATAACGAAAACGTAAATAATTCTATTACAAATTGCTTACCACAAAGAAAGAAATGGACAATTATCGCCAGTGAATGATAGGAAAACGAAAAACTGTAAACTAAAATAATTGTAAATAATAAGCAGACAGCACGATCCGAGCGCTGGCGCCAGCTGGCGCATGAGACCGCGATGACGTTGGTAGCACTGGTAAACAGCTGTCGAGAAAAGGCGAACTTCACCTTCGCGCGTGCCAATGTGCAATTTTATAAGAGTACGACGTGTGCGTTTGTCGCAATGCATTAAAATTGTTTTTCAATGTGTGTCAACAGTTGACAATTGTTTATAAGCATCTTGACGAATTGAAAAATTATTACTGATGGCACTCTCAATCGTGACAAGACGAGTTGAACCTTTTTCATCGGTAAAATTGGCAAGTTTTTTTGTATCTATCTAAATTTCCTATATAGTCTTGTTTTTGCAGACGGTCATTTTTGCATATTTTCACACGATTTCTTGATCATCATTCATCAGTCAAAAAAGACGCAGTTTAAAAATTGAAAGCATTATTATGACTTTCATTCAAATAATTGATTAATTATATAGTCATTTTTCACATCAATCAAATCTATTTATTTTATTTTATTTTAATGAAAATTTTGTAATTTAAATTGGTAATTTAAAATTTTTCAAGTAATTGCAATTGTAAAGAGAAATAATATTAAATTAAACTTTTTTTTTCTAGTGGTCCAAATTTCAAAGACAATTAAGCACAACGGAACTAGCACAATTGACACCAGAAGCCATAATCAATGAAAAAGTCAAAGAAGCATGCATCACAAGACTGAAACATATAAAAATGACTAAGAAGACCGATGGAGATCCAAGTCAAGCTGCCGTTCTTGTCCCTTTATGCGTGCACAATGGAAAAGTTGGTCTTTTGTACACTCTTCGCTCAGAAAAAGTTAGGATGAACAGGCGACAAGTATCATTCCCAGGAGGTAAGAAAGATAAAGATGATGCAACTTTGGAGCATACAGCTCTGAGGGAAACATTTGAAGAGTTAAATATACCAAAGGATATTGTGAGCGTATGGGGTAGTGGCAATTTTATTCATAGGAAGGACGTAGTAGTGTTGCCTGTGATTGGTTTCATCGGTGAAATAGATCCTAAAAGTTTAAAGATTAATACTCATGAGGTGGAGGAAGCATTCGTGCAGCCACTAGAAAAACTCTGTGATCCAGCTCTTTGCAAGTACACACAATTTAGAAATAATTACACACTGCCAACGTTTCTGGGAGGAAATCACAAAATCTGGGGTCTGACAGCTGCAATCACACACATGGTCATGAGTGCTCTCCTGCCAGGAGTTTACAAGCACAAACTTGCCTATTTGAAGCCCATTGTTGCAGCCCAGGATGACTCGTTCACTGCCACTATTGTAGATGACTACGAAGCAAAAAATAAATAGTGCAATGTTGTCATGCCTTGCCATGACAATGAAATTAGTCTTTCAATTTGTTTAACAAGAACCAGATAATATATATTTTTCTATTTAATCGTGTACAAACTTGCGTTAGTCCAGAAATGTACAATTTTTGTATAAAATGTTACATTTTTTCATCATGTATATTTGAGAAAAAAAAAAAAAATTCCATGATATTACTTTAATCACTTTGACAACATGTGTGTATCCAACTCGAAAGATAAATATTACAAGTAAATAAAAACGAGCCGAGCGGATTGTGAAACGAAAGGGAAAATATCTCTGGTTTGATCAATTATTTGGAAAAAACAAAAAAAAAAATTAAAAAAAAAACAGCGAATATTATATCGACCGAATCATAAAACAAAGTGTTCAACAGAAATCAACAACTCATCATGTATACTTGGCACGATTGCAGTATCGAAAAGTCTTGTATCTCGCGCGCGCGCGCAGCGCAATATTCAGTAGCGATGTGCTGCGCGTCAAGTCAATGTCGAATGTGACACTTATATACTCGCGGTGTAAGTGTGTTGCAGAGAATACTGCAAGGAAGAGAGGAACAATGTGTCGCTAAAGTAGTCTCGGTATAATTAATCTTTGGTCGAACTAGCTGAGAATAAATAAAGTCCGTCGGTACGTCACGTATATAAGTACAATAGTATTAAAGTAATGTATATAATATAGTATAAATAAATATGTCGAGTGCGTGCGTGCGTGGTCGGTATGTAACAGTAGTATAATAAATCGAATTTGAAAGTTTTTTTCTTTTTTTTTGGGGGGGGGTGGAGGGCGACACACTATTACAAGACTGAGAGAGTGCATGTATTATTTTGCTTTAATCGAACGGGGGGAAAAGGCAGAGAGGCCGTCAGTCACGTTCACAGATTCTCGGGCAGTGGGCCGAACAGGTGGACCGCCGGAGTTTTGTCGGTTGGGTCACCCAAGAACGAGGCGTACAGCTCCTGGTAGCGCGACAGAGTCAGTCCTCCCTTTCTCTTGTCGTCGTCCTAAAAAATCGCACAACACACAAGTCACGTCACCCACGTGTTTCACCGCCGATTTATCACCTAATCAGAGTAGTACTCACGTTGAGCAACTTTTGATAGGCTTGATCGATGATCTCGATGTTGGCGATCGGGATTCGCGTGACCGAGTTGTACCTGTACTCCTCCACTCCGATAATTCCGTCACCTGTCAATTATTATTTTTTTTTTTTGCACTCCAATTAATACCGCAGCATTTTATTTCGTTGTTAAAATTCATGTGTCATTCACTTGCCGTTCATGTCAACGATCTTGAAGTGGTTGTCGATGAACATTTTCATGGCCTGGGGAAATTGTGCGTATGTCTTGCCGACGCAAGACTTTTTGACAGCGTCTTTGAATTCGTCGGTAGTGACCATGCCATCCTAAAATATTTGAGCAATAACAATGTATCATATTGATTTATGTATCTCGTAGGTGTTTTTTCTTTCGTATGGCAATTTTATTTTTTGCAAAAATACCTTGTTAAAGTCAGCAATCTGAGCAATTTCCTCCCAAAGCGACAGCATGACATGGAGATTTTGCTGGTGAACAGCCGTGTCGAAGAGGCCCTTGCCCTCGAGTACCGTCATCTTCAAGGCCATGCACTCAAAGTCATTCTTCTCCAATACTCCGTTGCTGTCGGTATCTGCAAAGCGCCAGTTTAGCGCGATATATATATACTCGTCAAACTCGAATTTTCGACAGAATGCGGCGGCGTCACGCCGACTGAATAATTTGCGTTATAAATCTTATTCTTAGCTTGTTTTACGTATATGTACGCGCGGCTGCTGTCGCGAGCGAAAGCCATCCGCTGGCTCGATGGGTTTTTCAATTGGAAATGAATCGATGTAGCCCGCGGCATATATAATTTTAGCGATGCCCGTCATTATTTTAATTCTAGACTAAACCAGCTTGTCGTTAAAGCTCGCCTCGAGCTTTTACGCACTGTTTTCAAACATTGAATTCGTTGCCTCTTTCTCAAATAATATTCGATTCCGCGTACAGAGCTGGCAAAGCATCTTTGAATAGAAAAAAAAAAGAAGCAATAGCAGGTTGTCGTGGTGAGCGAGCTTATAGCGATCGGCTGCAATCATAAATCACGATTGCAAGTTGCATCCCCGGTGTCGAATGTTGTACGCGTGGGGGGGGAGGGGGTATTTGGCCTTGATCGGGTTTGCGCTTGGGTATACGATAAATCATGCATCATCTATCTGTGCGTGTCAGTTAGCCTTGTGTCAAACACATCGTGGCGATGCGGCGGATGGCAGCAGCAGCAGCAGCAGGCGAGCGCGCGATTGTTTGCGACCGCGTTACCCAGATTTGTCTCTTGACTTGTGCTTTCGGCCTGCCTGCGCATATATATCTTGTTGCAAGTTGTTGGCTCTCGATTATCGAGCAAAGATTTGTGCAGCTTAGTATATCGGCCTACAATCATTACGACACCCTCTCTCTCTCTCTCTCTCTCTCAGTCTCTCTGTCGCGGTGCAAAATGCTAATTTTGACCGCCCACGCCCGGCGACCTTTGCTCGCAGCCACCGCCGTTAAATCAATTGCCAAGCGGTACTACACAGCAGAAAGCATTGTCAACACGCACCAGAGATTTGCCACGAGCATTCAACAAGCGAGTGTATATTTTCAATCTCTCTCCGCCGAGTCAAGTCAAGAGAGAGAGAGAGAGAGAGCAAGTCTGCACGACAAGCCGCTATTATTTTATCCGCGTGACGCAGCCGCTTGCTGCCAACAACTTCACTCCCCCTCCCTCACTGCCTGACATCTCGCCGCTTTTTGATGAATTACACTTTGTCTTAATGACTTACGGTCCTCTTGTGTCTCCCAGCCACCTCTATTTTCCACGAGCTTTTTCGGAAATTCCAAAAAAAAAAAAATGATTGACAGAGCCGACACGTATATAACTCAATCGGAAAGCCAATAACGCGTGTTTTGAAAATAAACGAGCGAACAAATGACTATTCGTCACTCGGCTTCTTCCTATTCTTTTTTTTCATTCTTTCCGCGCCCCCATGACGATTATTTTAGTCATTCATCCGTCTTCCATGGAGAGGGAGAGAGAGAGAGTGGCGCGTCGCGCGTCCAATTATTTTCATTGGAATACTGCGGCTCGTTTCCGAGACTGCGCGCGAGCTTTTAATCTTTTTGTTTGCTTTTTCGCGCCAACGAGTAGAAGCAGAGAAAGAGCAACAGAAACACACACACACACACACACGGAATAATTACCGTAAAGATACTTGACGATAAAGCTGCAACGGTTGTCCCAAGTGTATGCCATCTCGACGTCTGTCTGTGGAAAATGTGCTTGCAAGCTCTCCTTGGCTCGGCTGAAAATCGGCGCAGCTGCTCTGCAAACAAGAACGATCCTTTAGAATGAGAGAGAGAGAGAGAGAGAGAGAGGAATGTTGGCAGTAAGGGCGCGACAATGTCAAGCTCGCGCAAACGGAGGATAAACGTACGAGTGCGCGAAAGCTCGGAAATCGGTATAGTAGGCGCGTTAGGCTTGTACAGCGGGATCGGAAGGGGTTGATCTCGAATGAGGTGCGAGCTGCTATATAATAAAGAATAGGCGCGTTGCGATGTCGAAACTTTTAAGTTATAAATTAGTAGAGCGTGATTGACTAACAATGCGCGCTTCGGGGCCGTCGCGGGCGGAGGTGGGAGGTATAGGACGAGATAGATAGATAGAGAGCACGAAATTGATCGAATCGGTAGGTATAGAGAATCGAAACTCACCAGCTGGCAAAGTGGAGAACGGAGAGATGAGAGAGGCTGGACAGCGACTTGTCTGCTTGCGTCTGCACGTGTTGTCGCTGACTCTCGAGAGACGATAGCGTGTCTCGTCGCACGTGGGCTCCGCTGCGAACTGAACGACGAGACGGCGGTTGCAGTAGCGGCGGTGAGGGAGAGAGCGAGTGAGCAAGCAAGTGCTACGTTGGTCGGTTGAGCTACAGGCCCTCGAGCGGCTGGATCTGCACTGAGGGAGCTTTCAGCGGCAGGGCACCTCCTAGATATCTCCCTCTCGCTCTCGCAGCCGCGGCTAAGTTTAGATCTATCTGTCGCGTGTGCCTGTACGCGATACGTACACAGACACACACAGCTTCAACGAGCGAGCGAGCGAGTAGCAGTAGCGTTCACTTGAACCGCTCGAGAGCTTGAGCTTTTCGCTCTTGCGCGCTTTTCGCTGCTGCTGCTGCTGCTGCGAGCCTGATACCCGACAGGTAATCACCACCTTAAAGCTCGCCCCAGGCCAGCCGCGCCCGAGTATACCCAGCGCGAGCTTTATATTATTTTTATAGACGAGGCTATCTGCCGCCGCTACAACCCGCCGATCAGCTCAACAGCTCCGCCATTGTCCCCACGCTCACTCACTCTCTCTCTCTCTCTCTCTCTATCTTTGCAAGCTCGATTATTATAAATCTTCAAACGCTCTCTTTCTCGACGCTGCAAGCTTTGATGGATGAGGCGCGCACGCAAACATTAAAAATAGGAAGCTGCCTGCTGATGTGCTGCTGCAGTCGACTGCAAAGCAGCTTTTTCTAATTCATTGTTCAACTAGCCGCAAGCTCAACTATGCTATGTATGACGCGGTTTCATCCCAAACTTTTTTCTTCTTAGACAGCCTTCCTCGTTAGCCGCTGAAAAATTGTTTTCGTCAACCAGCCAAAGTCTATTACTCGCGGCTCTGATGGGTGACGATGACGGTTCTCCAATATTGCCCGCGAAAATCGGTATCGAATATTGCGTGTTGTTTACAGCGAAACCTTGTGGCACAGCGTCGAGCGATCAAACATGAAATTCATCTGTGCGCTCTAGCTCAAACTTCCTCGTAATAAATCTTTGGGCATCTCGCATTTCCGCATCGATTCGACGCTGCTGCTGGTGGCTATCGCGCGCGAGCGTGATGATGATCCCCCGCTAAAAAGATTGCGACACAGAGTAGGGAACCGAGAGTGCGAGCGTCGAACAATAAAGCGACGAAAAACAGAGACACAATTATTCGAGAATATAGTTTCGAGCATCGCGCCAGTCCTTCGCGAATGAATTGTCTTTCTCTTGTCTTGCGACCTCGAGGCGCGCGAGTTTTGTGTTTCAAGCTGAATTCTAATTTCGCCCCCTCTGGCCCCCGATCAACGCTCGCACGCATCACTGGACTCTTTGTCTCCCCGAAAATCCATCAATTCGAGACACTTTTTCATGCATTCGGTCGACTTCGCTGCTCCATTCCACCTGTCGCATGAGCTTTATATCCTCGCCGCGGATTCGAATTGTTCGTCAATTTTTTTTCCTATTTATAAACGCGCATGTGATTGATCGCATCTTTGTGTCGGCGCGGGCAAACAAATAAAAGTGCAAGGTATAAATTTACAAACACAAAGCATATGTGATCAAATGTTTCGGCGGTGGTGGCGTATGTATGTACATGTGTACGCGCTTTGCGCTATAGTCTATTGTGCTGTCGCGCATTCGATGAGGAACGTTGGTGTGCGAGCTTGTAAGTTGGCTTGGCGCCACATTTTTAGAAATAATTTAACAAAGCGACGTAAATTATCGGAGAACAATTTTACGAAACCCCACGCTCAATATGCCGCAATAAAATATAGAGCTATCAACATTTGTAACTTATGTAACCGAGCTTATTTTTGTCGGCTATTGTTGTTTTCAAAGGTGAACAATAAAAAAAAAATCAATGTCACTTGATCAAATTACATTCATTTATTTCGTTGCAAATCAAACACGTATCTTCTTACACACCATCAACATTTTAATATTTGAACGTTGCGCGATTTCTTCCTCCGTGAGTGTGAGAAAACTTGAAGAAACGCAATAGGATCTGATTTTTATATGATTTTCTTTTTTTTTACCAAACTGTAAAACGTCAATATCGCACAATTGCCAGCAATTATTACCATTGACGGGTTATAATTTTTTTCCAAAATCAAAATAAACCTAATTCGAGTATTATTTTTTTCCATTCAAAAATGTCGAGAAATCCAAACCGTTCCGATTACCACCGAGAAGAAGACGAAGAGATGCACGCGAGCCCACCGTTAGATCTGTCCTTCAAAAACGCACGTACAATCAACGGTATGGTTATGTTAACGCAAATGTAAATAGAGCAACTTGCCTAATCGCGTTGTTAACTTTGCACAAGAGATCTATTCAATCGCGCCGTGCAATCGACTCGCATCGGAAAACTACCGGAGCTGTCGTTGAACGAGCGCTACCTCACCAGTTCTTTATGGCTGAGCAACAACACCTTCACCAGTTGCGCCGGTCTCGACAATTTGGCCGAACATTTCCTCGAGGATCCGACGGAACTTCGTTGGCTGGATCTCGCCTACAATCGTATCTGTGACGTTGACTGCGAGCTCTTGAAATTCAAGAACTTGACGATCCTCTACTTGCACGGTAACCACATAGCCGACATGAAGAGCATTGTGAAATTGCGATCTCTGACTCATCTACGCACTCTAACGCTTCACGGCAATCCTATCGAGCAAATGCCTGCTTATCGCCGCTACATCGTGGCCATCTTGCCGTGGATAACGAATTTGGATTTTTCTCCGGTTATCGATACCGAGAAAAAAAGGGCTCTGCCAACTGGGTTTCGCAAGACAGTACAAGTCGACTTGTGAATAACTAGTTACTTTTCATTTTATTGATAATAAACCTTAACTGGGCTCTCTCTCTCTCTCTCACTTTCAAAATTTCTTGATTTACAAATTTGTCAATTTTCTATACACAATATAACTATGATTAAAATGCTACCGTTTCCTGTGTGTATTGTTTCCATCTGACGTAAAAAAAAAATCAGTATTGTGTAAGTTTGTCGCTTTTTCTTGTTTGTAAGTGTAAATGTGATGGCTTCGTTACATATCGGAACGTAAAAATAGAAATATTTACAATCACTTCGGCGGAAAATTTTTTTCGTCGTTAAATTGTACAAAGATACATGATCAACAAACGCGCTTAATTAGGACACGAGCGTTCGTATAAATCGAATTAGCCGACAATGCGAGCTCTGTGGA
Source organism: Galeopsomyia nigrocyanea (assembly GCA_035047105.1). NCBI lineage: Eukaryota > Metazoa > Arthropoda > Insecta > Hymenoptera > Eulophidae > Galeopsomyia > Galeopsomyia nigrocyanea. Next base: position 9,119,057 of record JAWWMK010000021.1, on the reverse strand, counting down.
TCAATGCCGCCGATGCTTATTCCGGTGTTTACCCGATTTGTCCGGTTCCCTTTCTCTCGAGCGGCTTCGCGATCTATGCCGCGATCTCGAAGCCTTGTGACTGCTCGAGTAGTGACTCGATGACTTTTTCAATTTGCGCGATCGGCTTGGACTGCGCGATCTTGTTCGGCTGCGCTTTTTCCTCTTGGAATGCTTCAGCGGGTCCACTCTTGCGGGCGATACCGATGCGGATTTCGAGTGTCTGAAAATAACGGAAACATACCAATTAAAATAGAGAAAAGCATTTGTTGTGTCATATTTATTTTTTACTGGGAAAAATAAAATTGAATATATCGAGAGAAAAAAAAAGCGACTACTCACTTTGGCGATTTGACCCTCTCGGCCGGCGCGTGCGTGCCGCTTCTGCTGATGAATCCGCCCCAAGCGTTGTGCGCGCTCTTGTTGGTCGACGGCGGACTTGGCGTGTGTCCATCGCCGTCGGGAGCACGAGCTTTGGTCCTTGCCTCTTCGTACCTTTTCTTCAGCTCCTCGACGCGCTTCTCCAGCGATTCGGCCTTGACTCTGGGCCTCGTGTACAGCCTGAGTATGCGTCGGCAAATGTCGCGTATCGACTCCTCGGTGACCTTGAATATGGAGAACCAGGAGGGCGAATTGGGCAGAGGCAGTTGCAGGTGTCGAGCGCCAAGATAGACGCAAGCGCAGGCCACGGTCTCGGGCTCGTATCTGATGAAGACGTCCGAGCGCAGCGAGTCGTTCATGTAATTCCAGCACTGCTGCATGAGGGCTTTGTTCTTCTCGTAGCCGAGAACCTGCAGGTACATCACGATTATCTTGTGAGGGTGCTTAACGTGCACGCAGAAGCCGAGCTCCTTCAGCACTCGCCTCTCGCTCTTGATCACTTGGTTCTTCAGGGCCACGTAATTCTGGTCAAGTATAACCGGCGTGATGGATCTGAAAGCAGAAAACGAGAGCAAACGATCAGTGGCGATTCCGGCAACTTACATACACCACCAATCGTCTTTAACAAGAGTGAGCTTTGGCATTGGCGCTCCTGGGGGAACTTTCAACTTTGTGCGGTACATCCACTTGGTTCTATACCTTGAAACAAGTACAGTTGTATAATATGGTCATGACGTTTCATGATTATCAATTATATGGAGTAAGCTTAATGTACAACCTACGGTTTTTTGTATCTTTGCATATGCCTTTAAAAACCATTCACTGGTGTTTTGTATTTCAAGTAAGAATATGATTTGAAATTCAACAAAACAAATTCAATCCGTCATTTGTTTTGCTGAATGGCTCGCTATTCTTACTCGAAACAGAGTCACATTTTACAAATGCATTCATTCGAGTTTGTACATTCAAGCAATGCACAGAAAAGACCGGCAGCAAATTATACATATTTCAAGAAAAAAAGGAACAAACAGTAGAGTACTCTTAAAAAAACCTGTCGATTACCAACTCATATCTATAAATAGAAAATTTATAAAAACGTTTTGAATTTCATTTCTATTAATAATTGAATCATTGACAATAATAATAAATCAAAAATCTCCATTCTCACATCACTCTAAAAAAAAACTACTTTTTTCACTGCTCTTGCCGCACATTGCTGGTTTTATAAATTTTCTACTTGATAGATAGGTTGGCACCTAAACTTTGCACACTGAAAACACTGTTAAACATTTCTGTATCGAGCTAAAAGGTAGTCCGAGTTTCATACAGATCAATCTGTACACAAATGTCCTTTGAATCTCGGGGCTGCCAGTTCTGTTTTTTGGAGCCTTCAACTAGAATCAAGTTGATCTTGAGTGACTTGATCTGGTTTTGATGCTTACACTGTTTATATGCTCTGAACAATCCAGAGCGCCTATGTAGAACTCACCCTGTTAAAAATCAATAAAATGTTTATATCTGGTCAAACAGTGGGATGGGAAATCCTAACTGATCATTGCTTATCATACAGAATCGAATTACAAGTAATTTGTAATAGATAATTTTTAGCATTATATATTACAACACTACTTGTTGCATCACTCGGTTATCACACTTTTGATAACTCGGAGTCAATTTGAAAAATCTTTGCTAATTAACAATCAATAATTACACTTACTTTTGGCTGTTGACTTGTTTAATATGATTGAAGACATTAATCACATCTCTAATATGCCTTGGTGCTTCTTCAATTTTACTAGCGAGACATACACATGCCATAGCAGTGGTCTCCATGTTATGCCTAACTAATGATTTGCTATAGTAAAACCGTTGAAATATTACTTGGCCAGTGGCCATGGCCACCTGAAACAGGAAAAAAAAAAGCAACAAGTGATTTACAAGAGAATATTAAATTGGGTGATAAACTGCGAGAAAAAAAAACATGGCAGTTGCCTGCATCATCAGCATTTCAAGGTTAGAAATGTGCTCTCGAATGAGCCAAATCATATTGGGTCTTACCTGTGGTAGTCTCAGCAAAATTCCAGCAGTTTGTATCAATTCACATCCTAGTATTCTGAGATCTGTCTCAGTTTCTGTATCGAGCCCATCAATACTGGACGGCGTCGAGTTCAATTTGTCGTCGGGCAACAGGCAATTTTGTAGCGTCAGTAGAATTTTGCCATAGGGCTGCTTGCTCACCGCCGATGCTGCTGCGGCTTTCGCCACGTTCGTTGTCGAATTCTCCTTGGTACCCATGGCTTTTAACTATTAAATATCTTTCTGCACACTACACTGGCACAATTAGACGAATTATCGCAAATCCTACGCTAGTCTAAATATATTTTCCATTTGTTTCCTCACTGGAACGAAAAATTGCTCAACCACGCCACGCCATCATGGCAGACAAACTAGAGAAGGACAGCGACTGTTTGGCAGAGACGTGCTGACTGCAGCGCCCTCTTTTACTCGGTAGATAATATAAACATCATGGGTTTTTCACATAAAGCTCCGTTTACAACTATGCAAGTTATTAAAACTAATCGTACATTCACATGTATAAAAAAGTGTAAAAAAGTTTTCAACTCTATTTAATTAGACGGTTTTGCGAAATATTTTTTATTCAAATAAAATTGAATGGACCTTTAATTAATTTTTTTGAAACTCTAATCACTTTTACATTTAGCTGTGCGCTGTTGTGGAATTCCTTTATACACGTCAATCCCGTCCCGGCTCCCGACTGAATTGGGCTGAATGCTGATACTCCAGAACGTGGGTAAATAATTTATATTGGAAAAAACATGTCTCATAATTGCTTAACAATATATGTCACTATCAATGAAATATGAAGTCCGAAAATGCATTTCTGTCACAATTTTAAAATCAAAAATACCAATAATTTTTTTTCCAATGATTTAATGGCATAAAATACTAAAACTGCTCATAATCTAATTTTTCTTCATTTTCCATTTTTTAAAGTAATTAAATATGTAGACCATGATTATTCTATGAATTGATTAAATACAATGCTATTATAACAAATTCAAATAATCAATTGTGCAAAGTAAAGCTATATATTTTTTTAGCTTCAACATGACGGCAATTCTAGGAGGTGGAATAGGAGGATTGAGTGCAGCCTACTATTGCATTGAAAATCCTAAACTGGGTCCTATTGTCTTATATGAAGCATCAAAGCGATTTGGAGGATGGATAGAAAGCATAAAATTACCTAATGGGGTAATATTTGAGAAAGGTCCACGAACAATTAGACCAACAGGTATTGCAGGAGAAAATACATTACAGCTAGCAAATAATCTTAAGTTGAATGATAAAATCGTTCACATTAACTATGCACATCCAGCCGCTATTAACAGGTTAATTTATGTCAATAATAAATTACATGCTTTACCAAATTCATTAACCGGTTTATTCAAAAAGCAAGAACCTTTCAATCGACGTTTAATTTCAATGGTGTGGAATGATTTGAAAGCTGGCAAAACATCTAAAGAAGATGAAAGCATTTATAGCTTTGTAGAAAGAAGGCTGGGAAAAGATATTGCTGATTATTTAATTAGTCCCATGATTTGTGGCATTTGTGCGGGAGATGCTAAAAAAATAAGTGTAAATTTCTTACTGAAACCAGCTTTTGAATTGGAACAAAAATATGGCTCTCTAACAAAAGGAATGGTAATGAGTATGTTGAAAAGAAAAAAGTCAAAACAAACAAAGGAAAACAGATTAACAATTCTAGCTAAAAAGGCCAGAGAAGAAAAATGGGCAGTTTGGGGATTAAAAGATGGTTTGGAAGTGCTTCCCCTAGCACTAAAAAATTATTTGGATTCCAAGCCAACTGTAAAATTAAACTTGGAAACAAAATGTGATCAAATCACATTTAGGCCCAATCAAGTTGAGTTATTGATTAATGGTCAAACTGAATCATTTGAGAGAGTCATTTCTAGTTTATCAGCAAAAAGTCTTGCTCCATTATTACATAGGCAACATCCACAATTATCAAGAGAGTTGGAAGCAATACCTTCAACAACTGTAGCAGTTGTAAACCTTGAGTATCCTGGGAATTTATTGCCAATGGAAGCCTTTGGATTTCTTGTACCACCGAATCAGAATTTACCAATTTTAGGAGTCATTTTTGACTCATGTGTATTCAAGAATTCAAATACAGTAAGTATATTATGCAAATTTTTATCCAGAAATGTACTAATGATTTTTAATTTGCAGGTTTTAACAGTAATGATGGGTGGTGTATGGTTTGATAAATACTTTGGCAAAAATAATTCTGAAGAGCATTTGTTATCTGTTGCAGTGAGCCACGTAAAAGATATACTTAAAATTCAGGACAAACCTGTAGAATATAATGTAGCTATACTAAATGACTGCATCCCACAATATATTGTTGGGCACAGCCAAAGAGTGCAGCGCATTGAAAATTATATTTCTGCACATGGAATACCCTTGTCTTTGTGTGGTTCATCATATTATGGGGTTGGCTTGAATGACGTTATTTTATCGGCAAAACAAGCCATTTCTCATTGTTTATGAATTGTAAATAGAAGATTAAATTAAAAATCTATGCATAATGAAAAGTTATTTATTGGTAAGATATTCAATCATTGGTACTAGGCAGTTGGAGGTACAGCATATTCAATTCTTATGGTAGATTTAAAAATGTTTATATTTTATACATAAATAATAAATTTATAATTAAAAGCTAAAACAAAGTCTCAAAAATCAAATAATAGAGACATTATCACAGAACTCTGTCATTATATTCTCCTCATTCAGTGATGTTACCTGCATATTTGACTTCATCAAAAGCTTTTCTTGCCTTTTTCAACTCTTCGTTCATTGTTAAAAGATCTTTTACTCTAGCATATTTTCTTGGATCTTTTCTTACTGCAACAAAATATTATTCTCTTATAATATTGTAAAAAAATCAAGCATGGCTTACACTCAAGTTTTTAAATTCATACCTAAAAATACAATATCTTCTACTTGAACTCTGCCTGTTCTGCCAATTTCCATTGCACGATGTGTCATTTCAGTGATATATTCAATGACAAGATCTTCCAGTAGATCAACACTTTCTGTGTACGGATTTTGATCATCTCCAAATCCATACATCATGCAACGCAGTTCTTTGGAAAACAATCTTTTCTTTCCACTTGTCAAAGTACCACCAATTGGGATTTCACTCTCCTCATCTTCAAACTGTAAGAAATTATAAATCACGATAAAGATTTAAACAGTAATGATTAGCAACACCTGAATATTCTGATTTTCATAATGAAAGGAAAGGTTATGTATAATTTTTCTTCCCGAAGACTAAAAATAAAAACTTTATTTGAAACAAGATAATAAAATAAACTAAATCATCAATAGATCCTTCTAGGAAAAGGAATGTAATATTCAACTTTGCTCGATCAATAATACGATAATCAGCTGTGAGTGCAAAGATTACCAATAATATAAATAAACATTTGTGTAAAATTATCGTATCGTACCTGTTCAAAGTTCTCTTCTTGGGCCGTGTTCGTCATTTATAAATCACAATCTTCAAGTATTATTAAAAACAACGCAGTAGAAAACTTTTTTAAAGCATTAAATTTTTCTTCTTAGCGTCACGTCAAATCGTCAAAGCAAAACAAACATGGATTCGCTACCTAATGACCAACTACGCATGCGTGAGAAAAATTTTTTTTAGGTTATAGTTTATAGTGTCTTGCTATTTTTTATTGTTGTGACGTCACTCATACAACAGCGAGGATTCCGCTGGATTCCGCGTTGAAGGTGCGGCAGCGGCTGCTACGTGAGCGAGAAAAAGACAAAATCGCAGTTCTTTCCTTGTCTAACTCATTGTTTTGACGGGGGAAAATCCGCTGCTCTCAGCGACGCTCCATCACACAGAAAGCAGCTGTACAGAGGTTGGTGTACACGTTCATCCTGGAGTTTGACGTGTAAATATTTTGTCAATTCTGCTTGTGTTGAACGAACAAAATAAAGGTAGCCTTCTTGATTACATCAAAATATTGTCTTGATCATATTTTTAGAAAACTACTGTTTTCGTGACACTGTACCTCAATTTGCGTAGAAAACGCATGAAGAAAATATTTAATCTTGCAAGTGACCTGATGACTCACAAGATATTTCATCAATTTGTAGATATATAGTACTACACTAATTTTGCTTATAATCAACATATAAGCTGCCTAAAAGCTACTTTTAATGATGAGACTGCATTGTTTAAATGTCTTATGAAAGAGACATATACTTTGCACGCTACACAAGTAGCGTATTACTTGTTAAAATATGTAACCTTGGCTTTTAAACATTATTTTCACTATTTTTCTTACTGTAGAATTAAAATGGAGTGGCTTTTTGGAAAACGTGTAACTCCTGAGGAGATGCTCAGAAAAAATCAAAGAGCCTTGAACAAAGCGATGAGAGATTTAGACAGGGAAAGAATGAGAATGGAACAACAAGAAAAGAAAATCATAGCTGACATTAAGAAAATGGCAAAAGATGGGCAAATGGTAATGTCACTTTTACTTATTTAAAAGTCATTTCATCGCAACTTCTAATGTAATGAGATTTTAATTTTTTTTATAGGATGCAGTCAAAATCATGGCCAAAGACCTTGTCAGGACAAGGCGCTATGTTAAAAAGTTTATGCTAATGAAGGCAAATATTCAAGCAGTATCTCTAAAGATTCAGACCTTACGTTCTCAAAACACAATGGCTCAAGCCATGAAAGGAGTCACAAAGGCCATGCAAAATATGAACAAGTGAGTTTGACAATTTATTTTCATGCCTTATTCGATATTGCGTAAACTAATGTGTTAATCATAATTTATTTTGTAGACAATTGAACTTACCACAAATTCAAAAGATTTTGCAAGAGTTTGAAAAACAATCAGAGATTATGGACATGAAAGAAGAAATAATGAATGATGCAATAGACGATGCCATGGAAGATGAGGGTGATGAGGAGGAAAGGTAAGTTTTATAAAAGATAGTGACTGAGTGAGAAAAAGTTGATTGAAAAACCGCGGATATTTACCTATAACGTTTGGTAAATGATTTCAGCGATGCGATTGTCTCACAAGTTCTGGACGAACTTGGCCTTCAACTGAATGACCAGTTGTCAGGACTACCTCAAGCCTCGGGATCGTTGAGCATAGCGGGTTCGAAGCAGCCAGTGGCAGCGGCAGCTGGAGCCGGCAACGACGACGGCAATCTGGCGGATGCCGATGCGGATCTTCATGCGCGGCTTGAAAATCTGCGTCGCGAGTAAAGTACGTCGAGACCTTCATTGGTATTTGTGTAAATGATGTATAAAAATACTTGCTCTATTCTTGTGATAAATCTACAGCGTAAGGTTTATTTTCTCATTATTAGACAATTAATGCACAGGCCTAAGATAAACCTATTGAATCGCTCACGCTGTAACTTAAATCTGAGTTCACATCAGATCGAAAGATTTGTGCTTTTTCATCCGGTGCTTTCTCGTTCAATACAGTTGCACGAGATGAGTTACCGGATCGATAAGCTCGCCAGGTTTATTTGAGACCGATGCATCCATTGCTATTCGCAACGTTTGTACGCTTGAGTTTAAAGTATTTTTCTCTAAAGTTTTATAAGAATTGTTTTGCAAATGGAAACATATAATGAGATCGTGCCTGTGCACAGTGTCGCGCGCGGTGACTCGAGAACTCACTACGATTTAGCGTAGGCGCTTTTAATAAACTACGAAAAAAAAAAAAACGATTGACTGCTGTAAAATAGTTGAAATAATAATGCTTAGTTTCAAATTACAAAGATAATGAGTCGACGATGAATTTTATAAGAGTGTTATTTACGGAAATTACACCCTTTGAAATATTTGCCTGTACAGAGTACAACATTCACGACAGACTTGCTTTCGCAAATAAATGAAAACGTTAATTGTTTTACGAACTTTCATTATAACTGTAATTTCAAAGCAGCTATGAACAATAATTGAATCAATAAAGATTAATGTTAATCGAACGTCAAACTTTTCTAATGTTTACCCATTTATTTCACAATTAGCGCACATTATAACATGCAATTATTGCAAGTTAAAATGTAAATTTCATTTATTTTTATTTTAAATACGACAATTATTATAATAAAATAAAAAGGTGGAGTAGAGGTTCAATGAGATAGACGTTATTGAGCTTTGTCAAATATTGAATTATATTATATCATTTGCGAAACGATCATGCCCAAATATCGTACAATCGGAGTAGTTTTTTTTTTTTGTTAGGTACTTATTCGTTAGTAAGCTAGGATTCGGACCTGGATATTTCCTCGTTTACACGCTATTCTTTCAGGTTTGTAACATCAGTGCAGAGTCCAGTGGTTATCCGCTCGCTTTATCCATCTTTTGTCGAAAGTTTTTTTTTTGTTCATTTATCATAATTCTCGTTTATTTCACTTATAATATGTATGTAGGTACTTGTCAAGTAGGTACTTTGTAGGTAGTATGTAGTCACGAGAAGTACTTACGAGGTATGAGAATGGCGGCATATGTTGTCGATATACGAGGATACAGGTGAGGAATTGGAGTTTTCAATCTTTGTTTGGCAATCGCATAAAAAATTTTCACTATTTTTTTTAGTATAAAGTAAAGTTGAAATTCATCGCTAATTTAACAAACCAACCACTTTATCGACGATTTTCAAAAGTATAATCAACAATTTTGATCGTAGAAAATTCTCAGAAATGATAAACATAAACTCAAAAGTTGACAATTTCAGCTAGAAAAATCCAATAGAACAGCTTCCGGACCATTGTGAAAAAAAAAATCGGTTCAAATTGAAAATACATCAGCACTGATATGTCGCAAAGTTAGGAAGTTGACAAGGACAGGTATTGAATTATTGTAAAGAAATGTGCGATGAACGGTCCGATCGTTAGCGTGTCATTTGTAAATAGCGAAACTGCTGTTCGTTAATCAGCTGGCTAAGTCTGCTGCTGGTATTACATAGAAATATCACAATTTCAGCGTGGAACCCTCGTTCGTAATGTGTGTATAATTAAATTGTTTTTTTCACTTCTTTCATATATAATTTTTTTTATAGTAATAATACGCAATGGTCGTTAGATATAAAACTTAACTTTGTAACGAGTCGAGGTAAGCTCCTCGTTTTCATATATTCACTTACACGGTAATTATTTATTTATTTGCTTATCGTGTTTATTTCATTTTTTTTATCTCATTTTTGTTTCTTTTATGCTTCGAACCTGTCGTGCTGTAATTTTTCCTATATTTATTTATATATATCCTACATGAATGCTTTGCTTTATAATTTATATAATCTCGTGGCATTACGTTTAACATGTACTCTTCGTTTTCGTGTTCCAACGTAATTGCCTCAGACCTTTATAGTTATCCGTCTTGCGGATCATTTATTTAGTAACTCATCTTCGCATGGCCGTTTTTATCTTTAATATCGTCGTTTCTTGATATGGCGGGATTAATATGTTCTATATAATCTGGTTGTTCTTCATCTGGACCGTTTACGAGAATGTATATAATTTTTTGCTTCTTTTCTTTTTTTTTTTCAGAAAGCTCATTGAAATTCTATATATTTTTTTTTTCTTTCTTACTTTGGAAGCCGATATAGTTTATTGGACGAGTTGAAATTCAAGCGATATAGTAAACACAATTTAAAATTTTGAAAAAACTAGTGGTAGTAATAGAAACACCGATCATTTTTTTTTTCAATTAGAAAAAATGAAGTTTCAAATAAAAAAATAACTCGTTTTTCAACTCTTCCAATGTGTTTTATTTAGAGCATCGTTTTTCAAAGCGGCGCAATTATATCATTTTGATCGTACCCAAGTATACAGATTAACGTTTGTCTGTGAAATAGACGAGTTCACTATATTATATATTATATGAATAGTTTTGTTTTTCGAGCCATCTTTCGATGTTTACAATTTGTTTGACCTACTTGTATAGTTTTTTTTTTTCTTGTTTTATTTATGTACAATTTCGATTCGCTACGTAAATCTCCTCGAGAGACAGTTTTATAATTCTCATATTAATAATGTCCTCTCCGCGATACACTGCGCGGAGAAGCGGACTGTAACGCTACATTGTGTGTTTGTATTATAGAGCTACACGTGACTTTACGCACCCTGTGTCATTTTTTTTTCTTAGTTAAATATCATCATATTAGTTTAATAAATGCCTATATGTACGTGTCGTGTGGGTTTGTGTGTATTTTATCGATGAAAATCGCACTTGTCGTTGAATGCGTATTAATATCTGTCTATGTCTGTCTGTTGATGCGTGTGAATGTTTTTAAAAGTAAATGTTGCAAGATCATAGAGGCCTTGACTATATAATAATAGAGTTTCGTATATGTGATCGCGCCCTCGCACAGCGTTTTATCATCATCGTTTGATAGGTACTTCGGAGGACTGAAGCAATGCCGAAATCGCCGTTATCTATATAGCTAAGCTCAAAACTTAGTACCTATTATGTATGTATATATTTATGTATATGTATATAGAGTCAAGAGTCATTGATACTCTTTGTATAAAGTCTACAAGTTTTTATACAGAGCGTACAAATAGTCTTTCTAATGTAGAGTGAAAAAACAGCTTGATTATAATACATCGATCGATTGATACACACACATCATATATAATGTATTGTCAGCGTTGTGAAGAAAAATGTCAAACAATTTTTCAAGTACAAAGTTTTTTTTTGCCTTTTACTCGTGTATAATACTCAATGAAAAATCAACAACTTCATAATTTCGGTATCGTTTCAGTCTCTGAAATTCAGTCGATTAAAGGTACTCTCCGTTCACAAAAAAAAAATGAAACATGAACGAAATCTGCACTCAAACTCGCGTTTTCGCTCGCTCGCACGCGCACAACAACAACATTAACAACAATAGCAACAACAAAGGAGAGAAAAGAAAGTCGTGTCATGCTGGTACTAGTGGAAGACCAATGACTAGAAATCTATAGATAATAATAAAAAAAAATGTCCCGTCGGCTGCAGACGCGCGCTCGCCAAGTGTATGTAAATATATATATCCATGTTGAAATTCGCGACTATAACGCTACAAATTTGGTGGCACTAAATACTTATATGTTATCGTACGTAACATACAGTACTCGACGCATATACATGTGTAATAATCTGCGTACATGTCCTATAAGTGCGTCTAGATTACAAGGAGATTATATTAACGAAGGATGCAAGCCTATACTCGTTTCGTTCGTTACGTATGTATATATAATGTATATGCATGCATATATAGTTGAATCATAGTTTATTATTCCTATTTTTTTTGTTTTGTTCATGTAATAGTCTACGCGGCTGCACGTAAGAAACCTGCCCGTCTAGGTGCTACGAAAAAGCTTCAATATATATTATATCCTATTTTTCATTTATGTATATATCGGCGCGCTTCCGTGTCTCGGGACTAAAAAGAACGAACGAGTTATATATATCGTGTGCGCGTTTGTTCGTCTCTCTCTAAATTCTCTCTTTCACGCTTCAACTCGATAATGCAATACACTATAGTTCATTAATGTATACATAGGTATGTATATATGTACATGAGATATTTACAGAGTAACTGAGCGACTGCAAACTCTATATATTGTAATGTAGAGTGCTTAGAAGTGTGGATTTGTCGCTAAAAACGCGCAACTTTGTCATATGCCAAAGTATACAAAAGTAGGGCGATGACATGAACAAAGAAGAAGAAGAAGAAGTAAGAAGTAAGAAGGAGAAGAAGAAGAAGAGAAGGGGAGTATTTTCGTTGCTCAGCCAAATTGATCGTCATCCTCGAGCGAGCGCTCGCTGCATCGGTGAATTCTCCAGAATGACGCACACCGAACGAGTGGTACAAAAGTTAGCTCGAAATGAGTATGAAAGAGGAGGTCGAGAGCGGCGGCGGCGGCAGCAGCAGCAGCAGCAGCAGTCATATAGTCCAGACCTGCACCTTCTCGGCGACGACGCACCAGCTGGCGTGGTCGTAGTACGAGGAGATGATGTGCAGGTTCTCCACGTACTTGTCGATCAGCTGGTCGAGCTCGCCCTCGCGAAACACGTGGTAGTACTGGTGGTAGGTGATCTGGTCGGAGGGCAGTGACTCCTGCGAGGACGAGCCGCTCAAAGTGCCCTGACTCGCACTCGTCACGCCGCTCCTGCGACTGCCCGCGCTGCTGGCGTGCTGCTGGCGGACCAAGCCGCCGGCTCGCGAGTTGGGGATCTCCTCGGAGGCCGAGCGAGCTTGCGCGCCGAGTCGGGCGCGGGCGGCCTGTTCGGCGCAGGTGAGGCTCGAGGAGGTGGCCAGCGAGGCGGTGCTGCCGCTGCAGAAGCGCCGGGTGCAGGCCAGCGACGACGACTCCATGCTCTCGCTTATCGAGTCGCCGATGTCGCTCGACTCGATCGAGTTGCCGTAGCGACCCTGACCGATGCTGGGAGTTTTGCTGGATCTGCTGCTGGTGCTCGTTCCTTTTAGTTCCGAGCTGAACTTTTGTCGTTGCTGTTCGCTCTCCGTTAGACACTCGCCGCTCGATGACACCATCACGAAACCCGCGTCGCTGCTTTCCTCCGAGCAACTTCGCTCGATCGCTGCTTTCGATTCTTCCTCCGGCTGCTGCTGCTGCTGTTGAGCTTGCGTATTATTATTGTCGGTTGTCTGCTGCTGCTGCTGCTTTGAGTTTGTGTACCTGTTGAGCAAATGTTGGCTGTTACGTCATGATATTTGTTTAATCAATATTGACCAGCGCAAAAAATGTGTGACCGTGATAAGGATCAATCACATCTGTATAATGTTTGTCATTCTCTCATTGATTTCATGAAAAAAATTATTATGAAAAAACTTTCGTTTCGTAATAACAATCGTGATAAATGATTGGATTTGATAAATTATATTTTAAAGCGTCTTTAAAAAAAAAGTTTACATGAAGCTATTAAAAATATACACAGAGAAAAATTGAATTAATCGCAACGAGCACGAGCAGTTAATTACTTTGCAAGAGCTTACACTGGACATAATAATTTATCTTTTGCACAAAGAATTTATCTAGCGTGTTGAGTGCCGTTCAGTATTTGCATTTCAAATGACAAGAAGTTTTTACTCGATTTTGCAACTTCTTTAGCGTTAGCTACGAGCTCTTCGCTGTTGATTTATCAGCTAAAACAAAGTTCACGCGAGTTCAAACCTTTGCGCTTCGCTGCAATTAACTAGGCCGACGAGGTGAGTAATTTTTTGAAATAAATTTTGAAGTCGTAAAAGATTGCAAAACTTTTGACTTGAAGTTATAGTTTTGCAGTAAGCCATCGGTCAGTTAATAATTGTAATAGAAATTTTTTGCAAGACTTATTTTTTATTGACAACAGAATCTAATGGCATGTCGAGAACGCCAATCGATTTTGCAACGGAGATGCCTGCATTAAACATCCGCATTCCGTCGAGGCAAGTATGTCGCGTAAGATAATTAAATTTCAATTTTTATAATAAAGCGATGTATCATGCTGTAATGATATTTTCTGTTGTTTTTCAAATAGGCTTTTTGCGCAAAAGGAATACGAAAAGAGGCGAAGCTTTATAAAAATTACATGAAATTATTTTCCATAGATCAAGAAGGTATTGTTGAAAATTTTAAGCAATGATTTACCGATCGCATGTATTAAGCTACTATGGCTACGCCGATTAAAATAACTAGTATATGTACCGCGAAGAGGTGAGGTCATGGTCCATCTGTAGCTTGGAAGTGCGGCAGAATTGGTCGATGTCCTGTATGAGGGTGCCCTTCAGTCTGTCGGTGTAGTCGTTGAGGTGTCTGCTGCACTCCTCGCTCCAGGTGCTCTCCACCGGCGAGATGTGTGTGTCGAGGAGCGTGGGCCTCTTCGTCTGCATAAAAAAGATCGCAAAGCTACAGTATTTGGCAACGAGCTAACACTGAATTTCGTGCTGAAAGTTACCAGAGCCTCCGGAGAAAGAGGAAGATCGGTGGTTTGGGAGCCGTCGTCCTTGTCGGCGGCGGGCTCCTTCTTGGCGATGTACCTCTCGTCGGAGATGACGCTGATGACCGAGCCGGCGGACTCGGGCGAGCTGACGCCGCTGGAGTCGCTGTCGAGGTCGTCGGTCTCCGGGTTGAAGAGCTCGAGCGAGAGCAGCCTCGGCAGCACCTTGGTCACCGTCTCCAGCCGACTGCCCGTGGCCGTGGAGGCCCGGCGAACGAGGGGGAAGGCAGCCGCGGCGGCGGCCCGCGTGCGAGTCGCGAAGCCGGGCTTCTGCTTGAGCAGCTCCTTGATCTGGTCGAGGCGCGATCGTCGGCTCTCCTCTTCCTCGTTGGCGCTGCTGGACGTGGTGGTGGTCGTGCTCGTCGAGTCGCTCAGGGACTTTTCGCTGAGCTGCTCGAGAGCCTCGTCGATGGCCTGGCTGATCAGCGGCGACGTCTCCTCCTCGATAAAGTCGGGCCGCTGGGCCTCCTCGTCGTCCGAGTCGGAGTCGGAGTCGGAGTCCGAGTCGGTGGGTTTGAGCGATTTGACCTGGTGGAGCTGCTGCAGCGAGAGCCGACGCAGCGGGTCCAGCGGGCGATCTTGGCTGAGATGTTGCGCGGGATTGGCGGGCTCCGAGACGGGATCGGGCTGCGCACTGGCCACCCCGTTGCTGCCGTGGCCGCTGTCGACGCTGGGCATCCGCGGGAGTGCGGGCAGGGAGTCGAAACTGCGCTTCACCTCGGCGATCCTCTCCATCAGCGAGATGTTGTTGTCGGTAGGGGCCTGCGGTGGCGAATGTGCGGGCTCCTGGCCGACCTCGTTGCCCGAGAAGAACGGCCGCATGGTCGCCGAGTTGAGCGTCCGCGGCGACAGGCCCGGCGGACTGGGCGGTGGCAGGCTTTTGCTCGTCGCCGGGAACTGCTTCAGCAGCGGCGACACCGATATCAGCTTCATTCTGCTCAAAAGGAAAATCGTTACAATGGGAATATAATATGTACACTACAAAAAATAGTTTTTATTTTAAGTATGCAGCAAATTTAAGAACTTTCGTATTTTTCGTTTTTCTCGTGATTATTTGCAATTACCAGGATCAATCTTGTCGCATCAAGCTTTTCTTGGCGTAAATAGTAAGACCTATTCATTTTTAGATCAACTTTCCGGCTGCTTCATTAAAAAACACCGTGTTCTTAAATTTGCTGCATACTTATTTTAAGAACATTCCTACTTAATTTAAGAACTTCTTTTTGTAGTGTAGGATTAGGTATTTGGAGGACAAACCTGTGCGTGCCGAGGAGTTCGGGGGCGTATTTGACGCGGGGCGAGGGCGGTGCCGAGGTGGTGCTCAACTGGTAAGCCGCCGCGGCCGGGGGCATGATCACCTCGGCGAGCAGCGGACTGGTCGACTGCTTCTTCGGCACGAAGATCACCGAGGCGAAGCTGTCCTCGGAGTCGACGCTCGTGTCGCTCTGGAGGCTGCTGTCCTTGCTGGAATCCGAACCGTCCTCGCGCGACGATCGTCGCTCGACCTCGTGCTTCGTTCCGCTGCTGCTGCTACTGCTGCTGTTGTTGCTTTGCGTCGACTGCTGTTGCTGCTGCTGATTTTTCAACTGGTCGGCGCCGCTGCTGTTGGTCGATGTCGTGGTCGTTGCGCTCGCTGGACTTTCCGTCGACGTCCAGCTCTGTGGATAACAGCGCGTTTATTGACGCGTGTCTGACCAAACTCGGATTGATCTACTTGCTGCAGGCCGTGACTTACTTGCAATATGCGAACGAAGCCGTTTTTCAGCGACATCCCCGAGACTTTCTCGATGTTGGTGGTGGACTGTCGGATGCGATTTGTCAGTCCGCTCTTCAACAGTTGAAAACGCTTGGAGGCACTGGCCGAGTAGAAGCTGTCGCGCAACGCCTCCAGGGTGGGCTTGCTCTTGTAGATGAGCTCCTCGTTGAGCGACGCTTGCTTCATGATGTTTCGTCGCACGCTCTCGCGTTCGTTCAGACGCTCGATCGACATCAGCTCCTCGTTCATCGAGCTCTGCTTGTGCACGTTGCCGCGTTTTGACGCTTGCTGCTGCTGCTCCTGTTCGATCAAAAGTTTTTACATTTTATGTCAATTAAAATGCGGAGGGAAAGAAAGTTTTTTTTTGTTCGAAACAATAAGTTATAATTGGAGCTGTCGGCGCGACAATGGAGAAACTTTGATTGTGGAGTGCGTTTGAAAAAGTTTGCGAAAAACAAGGCGTTATTTTTAGAAAAGTCCGACCGACTGACCTGCAGCTCCGGAAGGCCTTGGAGTAGTTGGTGAATGGCAGTGTTGTCGTAGAGGCTGGCGGACTGGTCGTCGCAGTTGTCGTCGTCGCCGCGGTAATGCGTCTTCTGATGCACCAGTTTGGGTTTGGCGTGATGGGTCGCCTGCTGCTGCACCTGCTCGTCCAGGCTAGTCGCAGCGGCGGCGCACAGGCCCGGGATGCTCGACCTCGACCTCACGATGTAGTCCACTCGGTGGGCCTCGTGGATGCTGCCCAGACTCTTGGATTTGGTGCTGATGCTCGATTCCGAGTGCTGCAACTGTCGCCGCTGCGAGTGTCTCTTGTCCTCGGTGGCCGTGGCGGCCGACGACGAAGAGGACGACTGATGGCTCGGGCCTCGTTTGTCCTTGTCCTTGTTGAGCTGCTGGCTGGCCGACTGGTGATGATGGTGTTCCTCGAGTCGTCGCAGCTCTATCGGCAGGTCGTCCACGTCGCCGTCGTCCTCGTCGTCGTAGTGTCGGCGCTGGTTCTGCCAATTCTCGAGGAACCAAGCTCGGCTGTTTCGCCGACCACCGGCCAATTTCTGCGCGAGATTAAATCGACAGCAGTTTGTTGTAGCTCTTTCGCGGGCTTTCATTGGATTTCACTATCGATGGATAAAAATAAAACTCACTTGTAAGGCTCGTCGAAAAAAGCTATAACAAGTTTCGTTGGGGCTCGACAGGCTGCTGCTCGTCGACGGCGACGGGCTGAATATCGGGTCGATCCAGTAACTCTTGCTGCCGTTCTTGCTCCCCTTTCGCTGACCAGCACTGCGCCGAAAATATTTGTATTACACCAATTCAAACTGCGTTGATTAATTTCGTTTACCTTTTGGATAACAAGTAGGTTGTCTGTGCGTTTTTGCCTCCGCGGTGGCGATCGTCGTACGACATCCCGCGGGTTCTCACCGGGCTGCCCGTCGAGCTGATGCAGTAGGCTTTCGGCCACGGCACTAATACGTCTTGCGACTCGAACTGCCATTTTTTTGGGGCAAAATTAGTAACCGCTAATTAAAAAAAAAACAAGTCAACGTATAGAAATGTCCAACCTTTCGGTGTTTCTGTTCCATAGCCCAGACGGAGATGACGATGCGGCCGCCGATCCTGAGCACGCGAGCCAGTTCCTTGAGAGCTCGGACTCGTCGCTCTGTCGTCGAGAAATGATGTACCACGGCTATCGACAGTACCGCGTCGAAACTCTCGTCCCTGAACGGCAGCGACAGATTGTCGCAGGTGAGTACCTAAACAACGAAGGAAAGAAAAAAAAATAGCGAATTGTATATTGTGAATGTCCAGTTCGGATATTTGAAGTATGATAATTGAAAAATATGGAAACAAGATCGACACCTCGTTGCCGTTCTCGCGGGCCATACTGGTGAACCTCGAGCAGCGGTCCACTCCGATCTTGAATACATTATGGTTGACGTCGAGGTACTTTCCATTTCCGCAGCCTGTCGATTCACAAAAAAAAAATCGTATCGTTAGCTCTCTATACGTAAATGTAACTATATATATATATATATATTCTAATATTCTCGTATGTATGTGAGTATGCGTATGCAAAAGTTTCTCCGTTTTTTTTTTTTAAGAATAGCACTTCGAGCTGCGAGTATTGTGCAAGGTTACATTTACTTGGCTCGAATGCAACGCGTGCAGGCGTCCTCGACAAACTTCTATTCAAAACGCACAACTCCATTCGAGATAACGTTAAAGTATAGCAGGCAGTTCCATCCTAGTGAAATCTCAGAATGT
Organism: Galeopsomyia nigrocyanea; assembly: GCA_035047105.1. Lineage (NCBI taxonomy): Eukaryota > Metazoa > Arthropoda > Insecta > Hymenoptera > Eulophidae > Galeopsomyia > Galeopsomyia nigrocyanea. The sequence goes on along the minus strand of JAWWMK010000021.1, from coordinate 9,100,560 downwards.
AAATTGTAAAATACAGCAGTGAGGATAAACCCTATATAGGGTTTATCCTCACTGCTGTATTTTACAATTTATATTAATGATGGAGGATAGTTGCAATAATACTATTGAGAAATCTCAGAATGATCTTTGCAAAGTATAACCGTGTATTTTTTTTTTGCGGGAACACGTATATTGAAAATCGATAAAAGGCCATTTAGCGCGTTTAATAGTATAAAGATAGGTATATAAGCGTACCGATGTCGCAGACAAGGGCGCCAGGTTCGAGCTCCTCGAGGAACTGATTGATACGCGGCCAGTGTTTGGCCTGCACGCTGCGCTCGGCGCACTGCTCGTACACCTCGTGCACGTACGCCTGCTCGAGCGCCAGCGACCTGGCCGCCTGCTCGCCGTCGCTCTCGGACATCCTCCGGCTGCTGCTATTTCTTGATTCCTTCTTGCTGCTGGCCACCCCGCGCTACCGCTACTGCAACACAAATAGCACACACATCATTTAGTATTTTTTTTTTTATTAATCCATCAATATATACAAGCAGTATAAGACTGCTGTTCCTGCAGAGGAGGACTAGCCTCCTGTTC